>JASKGO010005312.1:0-16729 GCA_030556065.1 Holobus sp. GC000080
GAAAACCAAAGTAAAAGCAGCATTTTCATGTGTATGTTGTTACCAGTAACATTAAATGTAAATAAAACGCTGACGGGCAAATAAATCTGAATAAACAGGGGATGTTGCCGTGGCAATTAAATCCGCCCAACGTTTGACACACAATACGGCACCATCAGAGCAATGATGTTAATAAACGCAAACGACAAGTGCACACTTTTGCAGTAGAACTGATGTATGCTTGCACGCATGCATGCATGAATCATCGATAGAAATCGCAGTATTGACTGCAAAAACAATTGTTAATGCACATTAGGTTTGCATTCGGCAGCGAAGGCTGGGGAAAAAATTACGGTTAAAGCTGAGCGGGACAGTTGCAATGTAACAGCGTCCCGGATAAATTATCCAGTGATATATCTTACTGTGGATGCTGCACAGATAATAAAGGGTTCTCGGCTGGCCAGGTGGAAGGCATATAATGCAGGCGAAATTGGACCGAGGTCGCATAAATTTTATGACGGCTAAATTTCATTTTGTGTTATTTGTGCACCCATCGAAGCTTTCCCTACGTACTGTGCAGCCACTTAGATCGATAAGTTTTAATTAAAATCACGAAACGTTCTTGCAACGTTCATTTGCATTCATAATAATAAACACAAATACCTTGAAAATTGCTTCTATTGCAACATTAAAACTAATGGTTTTATTAAAAGCCTTTGAAATTTAAAGGGCTTTCTGAAATTACCAATTTTCATCTCGTTCAGTAAATTATTAACGTACGCGAACAGTTATGGAAATTTTCACTTTTGTGCAATCTTTCAATAATAACTAACTAATTTTTGCACATTTAGCACAGGTATGGTCACTTTACATCTTATTGACGCTTAAAAGTCCTCCTTTTTCCACTTAGAATAAAACTTTCATATATCGACAACGAAAGCTCAATTTTCAATCAAATGATACGGGAAATTGAAGACCATCCAACCTTTTTGGAAATCGAAAAACCATCAACAGTGATTTATTTTATAAGTTAAAAGGTATAATCTTTTCGGGTGTTCCTTTATAATTTTTTCACAAGTCAAGCCGTTTTAATAAATTCACGAACGAGGATATAAATACCCATTTTAGTAAACATTCATGTTACTGGAACTCGCCATCCATATTTGAGAAGCGATTTCGCGCTATAAGTGTGCATTAAATAAGTAAAACAATTTAAGCACCACACTCGAATTGGACACTTTGTACATTGATTCATTTTCAAAATTCTTGAAAGATTCTAAATGTATCTTACTGAATCTTTGAATAGTTTTCTTAAAAAATGAAACAGTTTTCACTAATTCAGTGACTTTCTTGGCAATCTCAAAGACAAACCATTTTTTGTTGGTTTCATCATTGTTTTTATTATAAATTGACACAATTTCTTGATAAAACAGAAGTAAAAAAAAACTTTAAAAGTATAATTTATAAAATAATCAAAAATTAAATGTAAACGAAAAATGAAGATATCCCTGAAACGCATCTCACTTGAGAAATTACTATTCCATTTACGAAGATTGATTAATTATGTACGACCCTGGTCGATGCGCAAAGTGCGAATAAGGCTATGTGAATACAAGCAGTGTGGAAAGATGGTGGGTGGGTTGAATTAGCCACTCTAGCACCCCGAAAATGCATCGCGATTTATTTCCAATGACTTTCCTTCTTATAGATATATACCTATATATCCACCCCCATAAACCTATATTCGTCGAGAGTTTTTCCTTTGGCCCTTTGCAAATGTATTCAGGCAATTTGAATAAAATCGAAGCGAAGTTGGTTTTGGATATAGCAGCAGCTACGAAGGTACGAGTGTAGGTAATGTATGGCGAACAGTGTACGCGTGGTCGAAACCGTGCTTGCTGTTACCAACAACCCCCTTTTGCTTGCTATATAAACTGAAAGTTATACTCGTAGTTTGGATATAATTACAGTACATTGTGTGCGAGGAAAAGCACTTGCTCTCTCAGTGTGCTTGTGTATGTATGCATATTACGTATCGTGTATACTAATAGTTATAGAACATAATTTACATATCGCCCAACGTACACGCGCGTTACTTGCACTTAATACAAATGAATCTATATTCTCTTGCCACCACTAACTGTTCCGAATTTCGATCCACGGCGAATCGTTACGAACATTATTTTTCCTGGTTTTTCTATTAATATCAATCAGTTGGAAATAAATCTATGGGGTCACTAACAAGTGATGTATTTTTAAAAAATAGAGCAAACGCTGTAAATTTTCATTTTGCCTTTATTCCCAAAAATCGTCGCCACTTCAGCAATTTTTTTTTCGTTCAGCAAACGATTTTGATATAATTAAATTAAATTTTTATTTTATTTTAATAATTTTTTATTAAAATGATGTTAATAGATTAATTAAATTAAGTTCTTTATAATATATAACAAAAAAATAAAAAATAAAAAAAAAATACCAAAATGAAATATTCGAGCAATTAAAAATTAAAGGAATGCAGATTTTATTATTTAGAATTACTTCCAAAATCTAAAAAAGTAAAAAACAAAATTGTTCGTAGATTCCATTAAAAAAAGTGTTATTTCCAGATAAATCGAAAGGGCTGCAAAATTTAAATTTTAACCAACCAATTAGAAATGTCTTTAACCAGTGTGTTACTTTTTATAAAAGTCGGTTGGTAAATAAGAAAATAGTTAGGGATGGGCTTAAAGCCATTAGTTATAAAAATAATTTTATAAATCACTCATGTGGTAAAATACTCATATGCTTATTTGATGTCACAAGTAATAATATTTTTGTTATCAAAAAAGTTATTAAATTAGTTTAAAACATCAAAAAAGGAAAAATAAATTGTAAAGAGAGAAAGATTCTTTCACCAACAGAGTAGTTTTTTTTTGTGTGTTTTAGGAGAAAAAACAGCATTCAATTTGTAAGTACCAAGCAGGCGTCCTCTATGGATAACTAGATTACACTGCGGGGAAACTAAAGGATGCGGGAAAACATTGTAAAAGTGAATTGCTGAATTAACAGAATTTATCGTTGTTTACACGCTCGACTAATATTTGTCGGGGTGTACACTGTACACGTATGTATGTATGTGTTTGTAGCGGCGGCGTAAAGGGGAAGGCTTATAAGGTTACAGTTGATGGAGCAGTTGCTTTACTAGACGAGACTTTGAGAGACGTTCCCTGCGAGCAGTATCCACTAGCGGCAGAGGATAAATCCGCATCGTTACGCGGATTTAGAAACCGACGCCGAAATCCCGAGTCCATCTCGGCGTCCGTCCGATATCGAATACGCCACTCTCATTCTTCTCCCTTAATATACACACGAACGCAAAATCCACCGGCAGCGCTTCACAATAAATAAATAAATACAAAAGTACGTACAGCCGGTCTCTTTTCGAAGATATAGAGCTCGCAGCTTTCATTCGGTGCCACTGCTGTGGACTACATTTTTTATTGCACGCTGTTAGTGTGGAAAAATGTACGTACGTACGGACAGAGGGAAGAAAAATTAAAAGCGAAAGATAAAAATCCGGTCGGCGGCACGAAGAGAATGCATTTAATGGGCGGCAATTATAGATTTTTATATCGGGCAGCATAAAATCTGCATTTATAGCCCTGGCTATATTTTCCGCCCCCGTTGCCAACACACGAGAGCCTCTCCTAAGACGGTGCACGTCTTTTAATTACTAGAAATATGCGCCCATAAAAAAAATTTGTGTTTCAATGCGCCGGCAACAGAACAAGAATAAAACGAGAAGAAGAAGAGCAGCTAAAGAACCAAGTTAAGTACACAGTTATATGCCGTATACTATATAGGTACTATACTCGTATATTCGTAATGCGCGTTTTAAAAATAATGAATTCCTCGCGAACGTTCCTTCAATTAGCTGTATTTTATGCATTCTAATCTCTGTAATTGCAATTCGCCGCGCGTCTTATGATCGAGCGCAATAAAGCCACCTCTCTGATATACTCAGAACACTATTTTGTTACATAACAAGTTTGCGGGATTCTATGCACACTACCATAATCTACAGTCTGATCAACCAGTGACAACGAACAACTTATAACCAAACCCCATTATAGCTGATTTCTATTTTAGAGCGCTTAATATTGATAGTAAAATTCATAGGTGACTTTTGATTCATCCTGTATATACAAAATTTTATTACGTTAAATCCAGTGATGTGGTAAAATTGATACGGTATTTATATAGTCTTCGTATGACGCACATACACGGTTATCCTCTCTAAGAGCGAGCTGAGGACTTTCAAGCATTGATCGATTCGGCCATATTGGCAAAGGGCTCAAATGATTACTTAAATCAACATTTGTCAATGTTGCAGCGGCACATTGACAATATTTCGTGGGTTCGTTTCGGTGTACCTGTTGAGAAAATACAAATAGCGATCATGATACGCTTTGGAAGAAGGTAAACAAAAACGACCTGACTTTCAATACATAAGATTGACGGATCATTTCTGCGTGCTGTATAACGTTATTCCGCTATAAATTTTTCCGTGTTCAATAAAAGATGATGTATGATAGTGCCGCCCGGCATAAAATGTACGACGCGAAGAGATACTAAATATGCGCGATACAGCTAATATCCGAAGCTGCGACATGAAATTTGCCGTCGATATTTTACTTATCTTTCGCTCTATAGACTGGAAATTTATTTGTTTCGCATACACATCTAAAAGCCGTAACACTTAATCGAATATTAAATATTTTATAAAAGATCAAATCACTCGAAATTAAAATTGAATCTGTTATACTAGTTGTTATTTATATAAGCAAACAAAAATGTTTTTTAGTGAAAATCCTATAAGGTGCTAAAAAAAAATGCAAATAATGAATAAGGCAGTAAAATGTAAATTACAGAAACAGAGCTCAATTTTAATAATTCATCGAAACTTTATTAATAATAAAATTAAGCTTTAATTCTCTGACGCTTTATTATTAAATTTATGGCATAATTAACAATTAAATCAAAATCTCAACTTAATATTTATTAAAATTAACTTTAAATTTAAGTGCTGCTGCAGTCAAAGAGTACATCGAAAATTAAATGGAAAAACATAATTTTAATGGAAAAACTAATTTATGTTGCAGCAAATAATGCAAAAAGATTTTAAAATTCATGCATAATTTAAGGTTTAATTATAATTCATAAGCCGATAAGTCTTTAAAAACGATCGCGTTTTAGATAGAAGTGAAAAGTCGAAATCTATGTGCGATGCGTGCCGCGGCGCCCGGCGCCTTCACACAGTAGGACACAGAAAAAGCCATTGACTACTGGAGCTTTGATAATTACCAGCCATTTGCATCAGCTGTTAATAGCTTCTACTGAATATAATAAGATTGCGTGTTTAAAAATGATATATTCTTCAAGGTCTGCAGGAAATCACATCATTGTGATTGCGTGCCAGTGCCGAATTCCCCGCTACCAGCGGCAAGCTGCAAGTGTGTGTTCTGTTGGTGTGTGCAAAGTGAGGATCGGCGTCATGCGCCCTTCGCGCTCGCCCTGGTACTATTTCGCCCAGTCAGTACGAGCCCAGAGAGTTCGCTTCAAAGTAATTTTCGCATTTCTGAATTATTAACGGTCGCCGTCGTCGCAGAGACACACTTTGGTGTTTGCGAAAGTAAACATCACTTAGCTGCAGAGCAAATAACTGAGTTTCGGTGGCGGATTATAAAGCGCGCATAGATGTACGTACATACATGTACGTAGATGCATACGAGTATATCTGATGGACATGTACATACAAGTATACCTATTTGGAAAATAGAAGACATGGGAATTCCAGCGGCAGCTAACAATAACAAAAAAAAATAAACAGTGCGAGGGTTGAGTTAAAAGTACCGAACTCATTTACACATAAAACGGACCCAGAAAAGTAATATGCGCAATCATAACAAGTCATAAACAAGTTTTTATTATGCAAATTGACAGTGCGAGCAACGGGATCAACGCGACAAAGCAAAACATTTGATCCTCTGTCATAAGGGGAGGACATCGGATTAACGGATTGTATAGACATGAAAAAAAAAAGAATCAACGGTACATTGAAAGTTGAGAAAAAAAAAAAGAAAGGTGTCAGTTTATAAACACCGAAAGCACTGACTATATTTTCCAACTATTAAACAAGAGAAAGTATAAGGCAGATACAAAACGAGGCGAAAAGAAAAAAGAGGGCAAAAGAATGAAATTTCGTCCCTACTTTTTTAGACTTATCATATTTTTAAGAGGCCAATTTCTCTTAGGGGATTTTAATAAAAGTATTTTACGAGCCAGAAAAAATTAATCTTGAAAAGTCCTGTGCGTTATACGTTTCAAGGAGGCTTTTCGTAATAATTTAACGAACAAGGTCTCGGTTACTAAATTCTATTTCTGTGTTGTTCGCAAAAACTTATTATACGCGCATTTTGTTTTGTTTACTTTCCTTTTGTGTATCCAATAGAAATTCGCACGGAATATTTCGTCCCTTACGCATGAATAAAAATCAACAAATTTAATTTGCAAAATAAACACCCGGAAGAAGAGCAAAAAAGAATGACGGAAAGGGAAAAAAGCGCAATGGTTTTCGGTATCGGAATTCGCGTATACGAATTTGGACCAAGGCCCGAAATCAAATGCGGAGGAGGAAGAAGTGCAAAACTAGAACAGAGGGATACAAACGTTGAATAGGTAATCGGGGTGTCCCGGGGTTAATGTGGAAGATGCAAGAGGGTGGGTGTGCCGAGATGTGCGCATGGCGCTCGCGACGTCAGGCGTCGCGAAGCTGTGCCGTTCAGTCGAGATCTGGACCTAGACGAGACGTCACGGCGTCACCACCTAACCGTTCTTCGTACTCTATTATCATCATAATCATCATAGCGCACACATTGCAAGCATCCCTCTTTGCGACAGGACACCTGTACGTGCGCTCTTTCCGTACCTACGCGCGAATGTGCTTTCTTTAACAACAACAGCAAGTGCTACAAATATTATGAATGGAATTCCGCATTAAAACCACCATAATATAATAATAATCAATTTAGTGAATACATCTAATTAAATCATTTAATAACAAGCAGCATTTACTAATAATAGTGTATAGTCTTGTAGAGCGAGATTGCAGAGTTTTCGAGTGAGGAAAATGCGTGGAAAGTGCGTTTCAAGCGCGAACCGGGTGGAATTCGCAAGCGACGACGTAGCCAAGCCAAAGAGTTGCAAAGGGAGTCGATGTACAGCTTTAGCTGGTTGAATCCGGGTCAGATTATTTTAACGCTATTTGGTCCCCTTCAACCAGCTGTGGTTGACATTGCAAACGACTACCATTACTATCTGGCACACCATTCGAACGAGCCGCCCACGCTCGAAGACCGCCTGACCGACACTTCGATACTGTTTCATCTCTCGCGCTCACAGCGGACCGGTGTGTGTGCGTGTGTGTGCGTAGTATAACGGTGCATTCCTTAAAATAGCGCGCCCTCGAATGACCGGCGGCGTCGGCGGCGACGGCGGTATCGAATGTGCGCGTCCGTACATGCAGAATGCGTGCGCTAATTAATAACCGCTCTTCTCAGTTTCCCTCTTTTTGTGCGTCCGTTAATACGATCAGCGACGGACGAGCGGAGGAGTGGAGGACGACGCCGAGTGCCTTCTTAGACTGCATCGTGGAAGAGGAAAAGAAGAGGCTCAATTTGGCACGTACGTAGGCGCCGTGTGTGTGTCCATGTACGAAGAGATGAGAATCGTGACTGAATTGCAAAACCCCCCTCCGAAAGCAGTGTTATCCGGCACATCTCCCGGAAAGACCCGGGAATCCCGAATCTCCAGGGCACGTCTTCGCAACGGCGGAATACTCGTCTGTGTGTCCTACGTGTGTGCCGCGCACCAGTGTACTAGTGGATAAATGCACACACGTTCTGTTTGCAGTGCAAGAACGTAAAGCAACGACGAAAAATATGGTAAAAACGGGAATTACGAAAGACAAAACGCCGACACGTAAAACGCTGAACAGCTTTTAATAAATTGTAATATTACGTGCAAATACTACCGAAGGGAAAGAAAAGGAAAACTTTTTAGTTTACTTTGCTTTCTTGGCGCTGTTATCGAAAAGCAGATATTACAAAATTGGAATTGTACACGCACACGATCTTTGATTTTTATAATAAATATACACATTTTGTAGAGTTAAAGCGGAGAAAGTAGTGTGCCTTTAAGCACGAAAAGCACGCTACATCGACGCCTTTTAGCAAAAGGAATGAGTTTTTCCAAACACACTATAAGGATTATTATTTTTAACAACCCTCCGAAAAACTCATAAAGCGTTTTTATTTCCTTTCTTGTTTTTGCGTTAACACCACTATGTGTATAATTTTATGAACTTGTGTGTTTTAGTACGACATATTTTTAAAATGCATGGATTTTTCGAAAGCCAGAAAAATTAAGCTTTACGACAGCCATCAATTATCCTTCGAATAAAAACCGAAGGAAAACAGTCACCTTATAAATTTGCGGCCGAGTCAGCAATTGCGTTTTATGGTGCACATATCCAGTGGAAAAATGTTTCATTAAATATACGCCCTTAAATTTATTTCCCCACATTAAGAAAAAGAAATCTGGCGCACCCTCGAACCACTAGGAAACACATAAACCACACGAATGCGTATTCCGTAAATCACCGCGATAAATCAGAGGACACGTTCCGTTATTCCAATAAACTAGTCATAACAAAATATTTTTCATTCCGATGACATGAATGCTGCTGCTGTTGCTGCTGGCAGGGCAGGATTCCTTCGCGTAGCACGCACCAACGTAGCCGACACAATCGGCCGCTGAGGCTGAGAAATCTATGTACGCGACTATGTATATGCTGAGCAGCGAACTCAACACAAGAAGAAGTAATTTTATTTACAAAGTTATAATTGCGTTTACTTTATGGAGATAAATGAGTTACTTGTCTGGCTTGATATCGCTATGCAAGTGCGAATCAACCACCCTTGAACGCCTATTAGTGTACTCCATATTTGCCATCGCGCGTTATGTAATTAAGTGTCTGCCTTTCGGCCCCCGCGGCGATCACAATTGATTGCCAATTAGCGGACGCTTTTGTTTCTCACTAATTAATTCGCGCACACTCTCCACGCGCCTCCGCTTCCCTGTTTGTTTGCGCCGCATACTGTATCTATATATGTATATTATACTCGCAGAAAAAGAGCACGGGCGGCCCTTTGTAATGTTTTAAATTGAGGTCTCCGACGTGCACAAAAGTGGCTCGCCCTCATCATCATCATCATCATCAAGGGAAATTGAGTTAGCCTGCCGCTGCCGCTGCCGCTGCTGCTGCTGCTGCATTCGAGCGCCGAGCGGCACACGAATTATTTTTCATTCTCCTCTCTACATACTAAACTTTCTAATCCTGCAACTTTTCGCCTCCTCGGCCCTCATTTTTTTTTCTCCGTTTTTTTTTGTTCCCCCTACACTTCACTTATATACGAATACATGCGCTTTTCGCGCGCACGAATATCGGAAAATCCTAGGTAAGTAAAACGCCAGTAAATATTTTCCCCCGCTTGCAGCTCTCGCTTGCTTTACGTATCCTCTGTATTGGATTCATAAATTGAATACAAGAGGGTGTTTTATTGATGGCAACTTATCCTAAAATAATATTTCGCCGCGACCCCTTTTGTGCGTGTTACAAAAGGACGATCGCCGCCCTTTGGTTCGGCTCGGGAGCGGCGGCAGCCCTGATAAGTTTTAATATTTTATGTAGCAGAGTCAATAATTATCCGCTCGAGAGCACCGTTAATTACCATCATAAGTCTATATCTATATATACTATATATGCATATATATGTGTTAGAGAATTTAATTACGCCAGAAAGACTATTGAAATTTAATATTTAGCCAAACGGGGCTTTTAATAGGAGCGAGGAGTCCGTTTAACGGCCGGTTAAATTATTAAGCGCGACACTTCGCCATTTAAATAATTAATTATCGACTGCATATACGTGCACACGCCCTTGAACTACTTATATTGAAGCGATACCTTTTAATAATTTAGCGAAAGCTCCAAATCTAGCTAAAACGAACTTTACGGGAAATAATTTACAGCCAACCCTAATTTATTAGTATTTTCTATTTTTATCCCTATTTACGTATCATTCCATTTTCACATTGAATAAAGTTTTTTAATAAATTACGGGCATAATGCTTCAGTAATAATAATAATAGTAAAAAATTACGATTTTAATTAATAATTTATAGATTGATAAAGACGATTAAATTTCTAGGTATCAAAGTCTTAATGATGCTTTTGAAGTTTTTCTTTTTATAACAACATAATTAAATAAAACTTGTAATCTCTTGAAAATAATCTTGAAAATACAAGGCAAACGCCAATAAACTGAAAAAATGTTAATTTATTCAACCTTAAAAGTATATCCAATCTTTTTAAGCAATACCTACCAAACAAAAAATAATGAATCAAAAAGGAAAATCAAGAAACAACCATTTCTCCAAAAAACGCAAGCAGAACATTAAAAGCACTTTTCAGGAAGCGAACAGAAATGTTAATTTTTAAATAAAGCCAACACTGAATGGAAAATTGCGTGACTCTTTAAACAGCCCACAATGTAGTTTGTTTAGTTTGAATAACAATATAACAGGGAGCTATTATATTTTCATCCGGGAACAGCAATTTGAAAAAGAAAGAGAGGGTGCTTGCTTCTTACACAGCAGAGAGCATTGTATGCATAGGAAAGCTCATTTTCGCTGAGGCGGCAGCGGTGGCGGCGGTGAATGCACATGCTGCCGCTTTGCGGCACACAGGATATGCAACTGTTAACTCGCCCTTATTTCCAGAGTGGTGCGCGGTGCTGCCGCAAGAGAGATACGCTTCTTTAATTTTCATGCACACACAAAAGAATATCCAAGGGGCTGGTCCTTCTCGCTGCATATTCGCACGATTTGTTTTATATCGTCTCCTAACCACCGGCACCAGCACCACTGTAATGCCATTAACTCCTCGATTAACTCTCCACTTTCGCATTTAACACATTCATTTTGCTTCTCTTGTTTTCGTAAAATGCATTACTGCGGTGGCTAATAACTCAACGCTTTGCATATCTTTAACAAAGGCCAATAAAACTCTTTTGTCATTTATATTGCAGCAGGGCCACCCCGAACGTCAGCTAAATGCATATAGGACTGGGTTGCAAATCCTGTGAGCACTTTGCGGTAATTGCAGGAAAAATAAATGCACTTTCCCAGGAGTGCATTATTATTACTCACCGCGAGAGCTTAATTTAGAACAGCCACGGGTAATTATGTATTTTACTAATACCAATTATGCGCTAATGACTTGAACTTCGAGCCCTTCGAGCGCTTTTCTTAACTTTTATTGCTCGAATTAAAAACGCCAACCTTACGCTTCCACCGTCTCTCTCGCTCGCCCCCCTAGCCTGCTGATCTCCCAGCAATGTGTAACGCGGTAAAGGTTTTAATTAAGCAAGCGACGCGGGCATTTCCGATGTTTTCGAAGCGTGCGTGTAATGCCTATATATTTACCTGCTTTCTTTGATGTGCAACGTACAAAGGTCTGCTTTTTATATGTACATATATACATGCCCTTTCTTCGCTCACCTTTGTCCGGCTCTTAAAAACGAAAGAACCCAACGTTCTATTCGACTCAGTTTTCGTTTTTTTTTTTCACAAGTTTAAGAATCAAGATTGTTTTATTTAAAAGTAGTTCACGAAACTCTTTCTCGATTAAAAATAAAATCTTATAAATTCTAACTTTCTAATAAAATTAATTAAAAACCGAAACATCAGTCAAATGAAACAAAATTCACATAGTCACCTTAAACAAATGCACTGCATTAATTAACTAAATTAATAAGTTCTGAGCTTGAATTAAAATTGACGTTACAAATTAAATTAGCCAAGAGTTGCAAATAGTTGGCGACAACGGTATAAAGTTGACGTTACTGTTGGAGATAATAATAATTATATGTAAACTTTTTGGGCAGAAATAAAAAGAAACGAACAACACTAGCAGAGACAACAATGAAGAACTCTAGACTGGAATAAACACATAAACTTTTTGATACCAAAATAGTTTTGCAGCTTAATGGTATTAATGTCTTCACTCTACGGTCCGCATTCAAGTATGGAAGCAATAGACCTGAGACTGCGAGCGTAATGCGAAATTTTTCGCTCATTTGCAAAATGGAAATGGAATATTATGGCCACAATTTGCAGGAATGAGGGATATGCGCCGGTGTCCGGATCGATGTTTACATTTGACTAATTGTGCGGAATACTTGATTTTTATGAGAAAATTCCATTTGCAAAATTAAACTTCGACAGAGCAAGACGGGGTAATTCGAAATTTATCGTAGGAAAATTTAGGAAAACGAACGCCTCTCCTCTCTCTGCGCGCATCGATGCAAAATATAGTATACTCAGAAATACACAGAAATACATGCACTTACACACAAATATTTGCATTTGCTGATTGTAAAAATATATACATTTACGACCATTATGATTTTATGTCGTTCTGATAGTATACACGGAGCCGTGTAGTTGCAATCCATCGAGCAATGAGAGAAACGAATGTACAGAACGTAAAGTAAAAATTTTATGCGCAAACTACGTCCTAGATGCAAATACGAGTATAACGGCGCTAATATATAAACTGCAAAAGGATAACGCGAAAACAAAATATTGCGATATGTCGCGCGCGCAAAAAAAAGAAGAGCACTCTTGTATGCATAACATTATACGCACCAAGAGCAGAAACATCATGCTGAGCCCTTGTTATAAGTAAAAATGTATTTCAATTTTTTGCGAGTGGCTGTGTTTAGACGCGAACGCACTGCATATGATTTCATGTTTGCGGCCATTTTGCCCCGAACACATCCATCCAGATAAAAGAAAATTGTATGTAAATAGAAAACATAAATTACTTATATGGCCAGTATAATGTGGCTTTAAAACGGCCTCTCTCTTTTTCCCTCCCTGGTGCTGCTCTTGCTGCTGCTGCTGCTGTTCCCAATACACGCTCTACGCTTGTGTGCCCGCGAAAAAATGTTTGTTTGGTCCTTTTTCTGCGAATGTGCAACAACGATTGAACCCTTACAATAAATTATGTGAGAAATATAAATCAAAAGATTGCTGATAAAAATGTCCGAAGTTTAGATTGCGATTTTTCTTCTTCCTGTACGAAATTCTCGCTCCTTCCTCGTTCCGCCGCCCGATCCTTTTTCCCAGCAGTATCTTTTCCCATGTTTTGCCCGCGCGCACGGAAAAAAGGAAAACTTCGAACCGGCACCGAAAATATATCGATGTGTGTTTATTGTGAATACGTCTCGCAGAGGAATTGCTTGCGGGTGCAGCACGGAATTTACATTTTTCGAATATAAAATATTAACAGGAGCAAAGGAGAGAGAGAGAGAGAGAGAGAGAGAGAGAGAAAGAAAGAGATAGAAATGGAAGACTTCGTGACCGCATCTGATGCCGACGCCTGACTGTTTTACTAATTCGTTCGCG
Organism: Holobus sp. GC000080; assembly: GCA_030556065.1. Classification (NCBI taxonomy): domain Eukaryota; kingdom Metazoa; phylum Arthropoda; class Insecta; order Coleoptera; family Staphylinidae; genus Holobus; species Holobus sp. GC000080. The sequence goes on from JASKGO010005312.1 coordinate 13,552, forward strand.
ACCAAACTTTGCGCGCCGCAATATAATTGAAATTGTCCCTGGGAAAATTACGTGCAATTAAAAGTGTGCGAACTGCCTTTTTATCCTACATTCAATTCGAGCGCTCGCCTTCTTCTTTCAAACCTTCTTATTCTTACGGCGGACAGCTCTTCTTATTCTTAGCGCGGAAAACTCTGTTAATAATTGCGGTTAGACGGTTACAATGTACGTACGAGTATATTACAAATAGAGTGATTAGAACAAAAGGTGAGACAGCTTTATAAATACGAGTGGTCGTGATTAATATTTATTATTCATGCGATGTTAAGTCTCAAAAGTGCTGCTTGCCACCGTCACACAAACAAGACAGGCCGACTATCTGTGTGCTCACCACATAGAAGCTTTTGCTTATCTGCAAACTACCGTGCTTCATTTTACTCGAGCCACATCAGTTATCATCATATCTTGTAATTAAGATCCGGACAAAAATGATAAAGCAAGATTAATGAAGGGAAACGCAACAATACAGGGCCTTTCATCAATTTTCATCATCAATCAATTCGATTTTATTTCCGATTCTTGAGGATTTTTTCAAAGAAATATCGTTAAGCAAAAATAAAATTTATGTTTTTTTTATTTTTGTTGATTAATTAAGAAGCAAACGCTGAATAAAAAACAAAATTATAAATTATTACCACGAAAACAACTGGTAAATGGTAAAATATTCATGAAACAAGGAAAGCATTAAAGCATTAAATCCGTTCGGAAACAGGACAAAGTATTGACGATTCTGACATTGAATCAATGAGCAAAAGGTACGGTGTTGACCTATTTTGGTAGTGAAGACGCTCGATAGGTATCGAATCTATTATTAGCGAAGGAGACTCGATTTAGAAGGAGAAGGCTTGGTGTGTTAATGTAGTTCGTTCAACTCACAAGAACATTGCAGAAAACGAAAGAGAAAATAAAATAAACAGCGAAGATAAATAGAAACGGCGATGACTAAAGAGTTGATCTGAAAAAGGATTGCAATGCAAGTAGCGTAATAACGGAAAAGGGATGAACTTGCATCTTGCAACTCATCAACACTTCTATAACTCATACATACACTTTCTTGCATACTCAGAAAAACTGAAATTACAAATATGGGTAAAACTGCTACAAAAGAAAAAAAAAAAACGGCAAAACAGAGAGCGGATAGTTCAATTTACGGTCCGCAATAAATCTAATAAAATAAATAACTGGCAAAGTGGTATAGCAACTTCTTTTTATATTATGTGCTTGTAATATATACTATATATATGTATGTATTATTGTTCTCGTCGAGCGTTTTTCCTTTTCTTCAGTTTATATATTTAGATATACGAAAGTATATGTATTTCATACAAAAGGGCCAAAATGAGCTCGTTATCATTTCGTGGATCGCTCTGCGTGGCAATAATAACTGCGCTTGCCAAAAAAAAAAATTTTTTTTTTGCACTTGGCAATCTCTAGTCTAAATTAAATCGGAAAAACTCAGATTTATCTCGTCGGTCGACGCTCAAATGAGATGTGCTTACTTGAGTCCCGACAACTCTTTACCTATACATACCACTATACTCTAAGGGCACGCGGTGCTGAATGTGCAATAATAAACTTACTGTTCTTAACTAGGTACTGCTAAAACACGAACTTCCACTATACTGCCTCCCTCAACAAACATCTACGAGCTAGTAAAGAGATGCGACTTACCTGAAACAAAAAGAAAACGTTCATTAAAACTTCTGCTTAAAAGCACAGACGACATTAAGCATCATAATGTTCATTTAGATAAACGACATAAATTCTTTTGTTATTTATGCGCGCGCCCCAACGAAAAAATTCATTTCGCATAGATCCCTTTTGTTATTTAAATAAAAAGCGTTTGTTTAATATTTTCGCAAAGTTTTAAAGCAATTGCACATAAAATTCTCACGACCATGTACATTTTAAATTATTGTGCGGGCCGTAAAAAATAGTTAAAAGCCGTTTTTTATTGTGTCAGCTAATAAAAAATTCAGATTATTTTTATATTGTACAACGCTCGCAGCTTTCAAATGCAAACACTAAAAAGTCAACAGTTTTTTTTTTTTTGCAAATTAAAATACTTATTTTAATTTAACTCTTAAAAATATAACAATTTATGAAACAACAACAAAATTCAAAAAACGCCCCATAGAAACAAAACAAAATAAGAACAGCAGAACTCATAAAAGTGTTTTGTTTTTTCATTACGACGAAAACAAAATTCTCGTAAAATACAACTTTTACTATTTCCTATATAAGAAACATTGTATGCTTTACTTTATTAGGAGATTCATTTCCATAAACAATAACTCGACTAGCGAAATATATAACGTATATACGTGGATTTTTGATCGAACATATAGCGTATACAGTAGCAATGTGCATAAATAATAAATGCCAGCGATAATATAAAATTTCCACATACACGTATACATACATGTATAATCAGAGAACGTTCTGCCGCGTTGTTCCTGTGCAAAACTGCACTGCATTCGCAATTCGAATGTACGGACTGCATAATGCGAACTCGTTTCACATAATATTATAATGGAGGGCGGAACAACGAAATGCTGGCAACGCGACGACTATAGTTCATCATTTTATTCGATTTCGGATTTACTAATCTGTGACTGCATACACTAGCTAGTCGATTGTTATTGTCGTACAGTATATTTGATCGGCAAACGTTTATCCGGGATTGCATAAATAAATCGGGAACCCATTACCGGTTAAATAATAATGCGAAATAGGTACACAGAGCAATTTGTCGGATACAAAAATGGCCAAATAGTTTCAAGTTTCGGCCACATTCATTTAGACCGGAAGTATAAAGCTCAACTTTAATATTTTTTAAATAGAAAATATTTAAATTTGAAAATAAAAGTTAGGAAATTCCTTGTTGAAGCAGAATTAGCATCCAGTTAAAATTTATATAATTTATGTAAAATTGATATAAATATTTTACATTTGGTATGTTGTGTTCGGCGCATGCTCGCGGTACTTACAAAAACGAGACGAATTGTAAGGAGAGATTCCGCATCCGCACGTATGACTCGAGCCACGTTTCTGTACGATTCTTAATTAATAAACGAGTAGTAATTGCACCGTATCTTCGACAAACCTTCACTTCAGCAAAGGAGCAGTAATTGGGCCC
>JASKGO010005313.1:0-20556 GCA_030556065.1 Holobus sp. GC000080
ATAAGCAGCGGAAGAGAGGTTCCAACTTGCATCCACGGATGACGACCGTGGTGGCGCCCAAAGAATCGCTCCAAATTAAATAGTGATTCGAATGCAGCGAAATTACGACGTAACAAATTTGCCATTACAAAAGAGAAGTTTTAAAGCATTTAACACTTCCCTATCATTTTTATTTTATTAATATAATAAATAAATAGTAATATAAAATTATAAGCACTAAATAAAAATTCCGAAAACTACTAAAATTGAAAAACTAATAGCAAAATTAAAAGAAAAAAAACGAAAACTATAAGGAAAAACAAAGAAGCAAAAAGTGGGCATCCTGTAAAGAAATAGCAAGATATAGGAAGAGCATAAATGTAGATATTCAAGTGAATTATTAGTATTTCGTTAAAAATGGCCATATAGTCGGTTTGCAGGGTCGGTGGTTATTTCTAGTAATTGGTAGGCTTCCATGTTGGTACGTAGTACGTATATACATGGCCGGTGACCATCATGATCGCAGGAAAACGCTCTGAGAAAGTAATGCTAGATGTATGTTAATAAATCATCTCATAAATTGTTAGCGAGGAATTTGAATGAGCCACATGTATTTATTTATATCTATGTACCTGTACCTATGTACACTACATGTATACGTTTAACATTTCCCTCTCTGTGTGTGTGTGTGTGTGTGTGTGTGTGTGCGAGTGTGCGTTTGGAAGTTCCATTCGAAGAACCACACTGCTGAAGAGCTCTCTAAGCACACACAGCACACACAGCGCACACATCTTTAAAGGACGTGTGCTTAAATTGGATTATGCTAATGTCCAAGACGTTCCTATTTCAGTTGGCAGCGCAAATCGCTGCGATTATGCTATTTACATATTTACATATGTATATGCAAACTGTCCGGCGAGCGAAAACGGACCATTGTTTTTAGTATTTGCCACAAATACGCATTCCGCAGCAATTAAATTGCAATTTTTCAATAAGCTAAATTATATTTTAAAAAAATACTTTAAAGTTTAGTAGGCTTTTAGAGACATCAACAACAGCAGCAGCAGCAGCAGCAGCGAAAAGAAACAAAATAAAAGTGCAGCATAAGAAATACGTATATAAGTTGAATAAGAATAGAGGAAAAGAATAAAGGAGGCTGGCGCGAAGCTACGGAGTGGTAAGAAGAAGCTGCGAGAATGCAGCTTAATGCGCTTTCGTTGTCCAGCTATCTTTTTGATACAGATATCGGCGTGGAATCTAGTTATGAAGCGCGAACCGCCGGAGAATTATAACCGGCGAGCACGGGAGTCGCGGCATCTGCGGTACCGGCAGCTTCTTCTTCGCCTTCTTCGTCTTCGTCGTCGTCTTCGCCCAGAGTCGTTACCACCACCGCCGCACAACAACCACCGTACCGACACTATATGTTACATGTTACAACTATACAGTGTGTTTGCAGCCATCAGCATTGCCCCGAAGAACTCTTCGTCTCTTTCTCGATTTCAAAAGCAATAGTAGCAGCAGCAGCAGCAGCAGATGAAGAAGAAGCAGAAGAATGAGAAGAAAAGCTGCTGCTGCTGCTGCTGCTGGTGCTGTTAATGCAGTTAATGCTGAAGAACAAAACGGCAAATGCACGAAAGGAGTAGAACAGAGAGAAATAAAAGCGCGCATTTCTTTCAAGGCAAATGTTGATGCCCCCGGTCATAGTTAACAATCGCTAATACCTATACTTTATTTACCATTTAATTACAATCTTCGCCCGCTTTTTTCTTTCTCAGTCTTTTTCTTTTACAGTCTTCTTCACTTTGTTGCAATTTTTTTCTAGCTTTGCGTTTGTTCGTTGTTTTTTTTTTGGTAACAAGTTTTTCAGTGTATTTGTAATATGTTTTCTCAGTAAAGACAATTACGCAGTTTGTATTAAAAAATGGTTTTGTTTTGATGGTTTTACTTTTAATGATTCCTTTTTTTATATTTAAATTTTATGTTTTCCATTTGTAAATTTATAATTTTGTTATTAATGTTTTTCTCTTGTTTAATTTTACATTAAAATCCCTTTTAATAATTAATAATAATTAATTAATTAATAAATATTCTAAAATAAATTTGTTTTCATTTTTTATTATAGCAAATTATAATAATTAAAAATAAAACATCCTGTATAAAATCAGAAATAAGTGATACTTGCAAAATTTTATAAATTAATTAAAGATACTTTATTTTAAAGTAATTAACTGGAAAAATAATTAAAATCGGTTCATTGCTTTTGATTTTATTAAGAAAAAATTCTAAAATTACTTTTACCCTTGGAGTGTCCCATTTAAAACACATGGCGCCCGGTGACTTCAACGTTGCAAGTGATGAAGCGTTAGAAAAACTTCAGTAACTTTTGAACTAATAAAGATATTTAAAAAATTTAAGCATTATTTTAAAGAATATTTAACCTATCATTAATATTTTGTATTATCATTTTAATATACTTTAAATTAAATAATATAAAAAATATTGAATTGTAATAAATAAATTATTCTCAACTAAAATTAAGAAAAAAACATTATTTAAATCGACTTAACCCAATTTATAACAATAATAATTAAAAATCGCAAAATAAACAATTATTTAAATATACAGTTAATGTTTGACCATCGTTCTTTTACGATGAGAAATAATATTTATGAAGCCAAGCCTCTCATTATTGATGTAATTATGGTAACTGCATTATAATTATTGCCTTATTGCCGGGACTACAATAACAAATAATCAATAAAACCAATTGTACTCTGGAAGTAAAGTGTCTATTTTTATTTCCAATCAAATCTTACATAATGGTAAGTTATAGTTTATTGTTTATAATTCGTTTAATTTATTTACGCACACGCAAAATAGATTTGCAATTATTGAGCTGGGAAATGCTGAGAGCATTGCAAAAGCACAATAGTCCTTGTCCTTAATCCTTTTTCGATTTCGATAAAGCGTTGTTTTAATCTGCTTCTATATTTCGCTTAATAAATAATATTTATTGAATTCAGAAACTTATTTTTATCTGTAACTTTTCTAGTAGTTTTAATTTGGTTATCTGATTTAGACACACAAAAAAAAAACGAATTCTTAGTAACTGATTAGTAAAAACTAAAAACTTTAAACTTAAATCCAATTATGCAAATTTCAAAGAAATAAAATTCTAAATTACTCATTAAAAACCATTTTTTTTTCAAATGATAAATCTTCAAATAACCGATAAACGAATCGCAACGGGTTTATAAATTAAGTAATTAAAGAAACAGTACAGACAGAAATCTTTAGTTTCGTGTTTCGAGGAAGTTGCGTGTACATTTTCCGCTCCTTGACCAAAAACACCAGCAAATTAGACGACGTTTCTGTGTTCAATTTACAGACTACTACAAAAACTACATGTACTTGACAATAATATAAAATACATTAAAGTATTAAACAATTAGTTAAAAATAAAGTATATGCTGAGATGCAGTTTGTGGCTTGAGTTGTTCGAATCGTTTGCATTTCTCCAGTTGAAAATTCAATATGATTTATTTAGTATTTCGACCGAATGCGTTTGTGTTTTTAATCTTCCGATTCCTCTGATTAATGACTTAATAACTCGCCAGCTAATTATAAATACAGACAATTATTTATTGCGTAAGCTGAAATAATTGATATGTTGTGTTTGTGTGAGTGTTTGTGTGTGTGTGTGTGTGTGTAAAAGTACAGTAACGAGATGGTCGTCGATCGATTCATTTGTCAAATATGTATTTATTACAAGAGTTATTTTTTAATTGGCGATTAATGAGGCTCCGAACAGAGTTGAAATGCTTTCCAAAGTGAAAACAATTTGAATTTTTAGCAATTGCCAAGAGATTTATCGCTGCTCTGGGGGCGGAGTACCCGAAATCAGCTCTTTAATTGGCCTCCCAGTAATTACGATTATTATTAACAAGTAGCCGGTACTTGGACAAATGCAACAAATAATTTAAAATGTAAAGAAATAAAAAATAATAAAATAGTAAAGAAACAGGATCCCGCAACGGACTACATAAACTAATTGCGGATTGATGATAAATAACTCTTAAGCGACGACTTCCTTCTTTTGATTGCGACCTTCTCACATATAAATACACACTAGACTTTTCAGAAGTGGAAGATGAAGAGGGAAAAGTTCATTGTGTTTGTGCGCTCCGAGCGCAAACAGGCAAATATGCGATTTCGCTCGTTGCAATTTTTATTTTTTTATTTTTATTTTTTACTTTAGTTCGCGTTGTGCGCAAACTAACGGTTCGCCGAGCACTGCAATAATTTTCGCTCGCTCTTGCCTTTTATGCCAAATTTTACGTCCGAATAATAATAACAACCATCGGCCATCCATAAATTTCACCGATTTCTATCTGGCGGAGACAGTTTTAAGGGTAAATTACCGAAAGGCCGGTCGCGCACTGAACGCCTATCACTCGGACCATCTTTTTTTTTTTTTTCTTCTTTTTCGCCTTTCGCTTCGCGCACTAACGAGCTTCATAATTTTCTGTCCTCATTATATTATTTGTGGCCACTTCGACTCTAGCGCAGAGCTCAGCTCACTAATCCTAATGTTCGCCTTTTTTTTATATTCTAATTAAAAGTTCCTGCTTACATTCGTTAATTAAAAATTTATTGCTCTTGGTTTAGTTACTTTTTTTCTTTTCCTTATTTTCAGTTTTATGCAATAACAGTTTCTACGTTTGTTTTAAGTATAGATAAAATAGTTAATAATAATTGATTTTTTTTCACGTGAATTATGAAGTTTAAATTTATTTTAAAAAATATATAAAAATTATAACCCCTGTTTAAAAACAAACAATTATTCGAATAGTTTTTTTTTTATGAATAATTAAAGATAAATTAATTGAAAATAATTTGAAAGATTTTTTTTTAAATTGATTAATTAGTTTTGTTGCTATAAGAAAGTTTGTAAAAGAAATTTCTGAAATTTAACGTCCCATTTAAAATTCATGGAAACTTGGTGACAATGTAGCGTCAAGTGACGAAACAACAGAAAAACTTTAATAACTTTTGAACTAATTAAAATATTTCAACAATTCAGATGTTATTTTAAAGATTGTTTAATCTACAATTTATATAAATTGTTTTTATATTTTATTAAGTTGTTATTGTATTAAATAAATAATAATTAAAAACTGAATACCCTGTATACATTCATAATATTAAGAAAATTAAAAAATTGTTTTAAATAATTAAAGAAAATTTAGTTGTGATTAATTTGTGGTATGAAATATAAAAATCGGTCCATTGGTTTTAATTTTACAAACAAATTTGTTAAAGATACTTGTTGATTTTTAGCGTGCCATTTAAAACACATGGAAACTATAAAAAACATTAATAACTTTTAAACTAATTAACGAATTGCAAAATAGTATTCAATATTTTAAAGACAATTTATTCTTCTATTTAAACAGTACGAAATAATTAGAAATTTTTTTTATTGTAATTAATAATGGGAATTTAAAATTTAAACACCCGGTAGAAACTGAAAAATAAGTCACAATTGAAAAATTTACTAAAATTATTAAAGACAATTTATCTACCATTAGTTTAAAGTAAAAATTATAAAAATCGGTTTAATAGTTTAGATTTTATAAATAAATTTCCGAAAAGACTTTTTAATTCCAAGCGCCTCATTTAAAATACATTGAGTACTGCATTAGTCAAACGCAAAAAGTAAGTCAAGCGACTCACCCGCAAAAAACTAAAACTTTAATAACTTTTGAACCAGTTGAGATATTTTTGTAATTTTGGTGTCATTTTAAAGATAATTTATACATCTTTCTAAATATTTCATAATAAAATTATTTTTATTGCATATTATAAAAATAATTTAAATTTTAAAATAAAAAACTCAATATAAAATCAGGAAAGTGTAAAAATTAAAAATAATTAAAATGCAATTAAAGGCAATTTAATTAGTAATAATTAATTATAAAAATTATTAAAATCGGTTTATTAGATTAATTTTTCCAAGCAAATTTGTAAAATATATATAAAATATATTTTCAATTCGGAGCGCCCCATTTAAATTACATGGAGACTGCAAGCAACGAACCCACGATCCAGAAAACAATTAATAACTTTCGAACTAATTAAAATATTTAAACAAATTTGGTACCATTTTAAAGACAATTTCATATACTTTGAAATAATTTAATACTCTTACCAAAAATCCAAATTTATTTAGCAGGAAAAAGCACATACCTGAAACAAGCGAGAAGTAACAAATTAATACAATTCGCCAGTACAAAAAAAGAGTTTTAAAATATTTAACGAAATGGAAAAACCATTAAAAGGGCTTGAAAGTTAAAAGCACACACGCACACATGAAATGTCTTATAGATTAAACCTGGTTGGTTGAAGGAGGAAGGAGAAGAAGAGAGAGTTCTTGCGGGTTTATACGAGCTGGGAAAAAATATTATCAGAACATTATATCAAAACATGACGCAGTAAATGTGTTTATTATATGCCTCACGCGTTATGAAGTGCTGTGGAAAATGTTTGTATATATGTACATTCATATCGCAATCATACAAAACTTGTAATTTTACGCATACTATTCTCCAAATATATCTTGTAAACTCAAAGCGAGAATATGAAATTCATTGCGTTTCGTTTAATTTCTACAAATTTTAATTAAAATTCACTTGCGACACTCGTAAGCATTTTTCCATCATTTTTTTGTGTTTGTTTGTTTGAAAGACAAGTTTTCATAAGCAGTAAAACTTATACCGCTGTGGTCGTTTAAATAAATTCGTTTTTAACTGTGCAAATCGCAAAAGGATTAGCTTTTAAAGCAGCCATTATAACGCAGCATTTTTTAAATTATAACTGCAAATAATAATGCTATATAATTTTTTATTTTTTAATAAATTTTGCTTTGTTTTTTGAAATATTGTACAAAAAAAAAATTAATTAAAAATCTTTTATTCAAATTTAAAAAAAAAATCTTAAAAATGGAACTATAAAAAATAACATTTATAAGAAAATTAATTGCAACTCATTAGTAAGCCAAGTGAATGCAATTAATTACCGAGTGTTTGTATATTAAAGAGTTTTTTCCGCAATTTTTACCTTCGACTAATAGACGAAGAAATTATTTACAGTTCCACGCGGTGATATCCGCGCAAACCTTCGTTCGCAATGACTCAATTAGCATTTTTAATTAGTCAATTAATTAGTCGAGCCATCAATCAAGCATGGAAAAACTATAACAAACGTCTCTCTCTGTGAGTGGCAGTTTAATGTTTAACTGTTAGCTGAATGCGACTGCCAGCGCTATTCGAAATAGTTCAAGTGCAGATTGCAGCCGGAGCGCGCGTTTTAATGGAAATTCTAATGCCCACTTTTAATATGAGCTTAGAGAGCCCATAATAAAGTGAGCAATGCAATTCGTAGACTCCGCTGCACATTAAAGTCTCTTTATTTGTTGTGCTGACTTATACAACAACAGAGTATATGGCACGTAATTTAGTATACAATGCAAATTCCGTTACTTAATCTTCGCGCCTACATTTATAGCCAATTTGTTTTCTGTCTTTTCGTTTTCAATAAAAAAAGAATCATAATATCTTGGCAACGTCTAAATAACGATTCGCATTTGCTTTTTTTACATTCCTGTTGCCGATGTTGAAAAAATTTATAAATAAAATAGGATTGCTGTAATTTTAATTGAAAATTTTTTGATTTTAGTTTTATTGGTTTTAAATATATTTCTTAAAGTGTTACGTAAATATAGACAGAAAAAGTTAAATGCAAAGCAAATCAAATAAAACGACCACCTTGAACTAATCTTTTATGCAAATTATTCATTTAAAACAATATTTTTATAGCTGATTAAGATCAGAACAAATTAGGAAATGCAATAATTACCTTGATGTGACAACATTTGCATAAACCACTTTCGTGTCCGCATTTCGAGCAAATTGAAGCGATCCAAGGGAAATGGAATAGTTATTAATTGAAGAAATAAAGTAGAAATAAAGTAAAATAAAAAGCAATATTATTAGAAAATGTCCCCTTTGAACAGCGATACATTTAAAAGCAAAAAGTGCAATTAAAACTCTTTTTAATTACTTTACTTGGGTGTTTCACACATCGTAATTGCATTTGCATTGTAAATTACCACTTCTTTTATATATTACATTTTATTTTACCTATTTTATATGTTTGTTTTTTTTTTATTTTAACATTTAAAGCAATGAAATTAGTAATTTACAATAAAAGTAATGATTTTTTGTTGGTTTTTACCTTAGTTTTAGAAGTTTTAGGCGAATTTCCTCCATCGACAACAATGGCAAACACTTCCACTTGGTACAAATCCACACCAACTTCTCGGTCCAGCTCGACGGCCGTCGAGAGGACACCCAATTTAGTATCTATATCGAAAAGTCTGTCAACTTGCGCACCCCCGTTTCCCGTTACATTAGTAACGTAATACTCGATTGCTGTTTCGGACCGATACTTCGCGCTTATTGTTAAAATACTCGTGCCGGCCGGTTCGTTTTCGTAAACGCTGCCGCTGAAGGATTCCGATTGAAAACCAGGTCCTTTTCCGCTTGTGCTTTCAGTGATGACCGTAACATAAGCATCTGTTGACTTCCGTTCACTTTGCACAGCTTCATCCGTGGCTCGAACCGATAATTTGTACCTAGCTTCCGGTTCGCTTAATGGTTTCTTCAATGTTAGAGCACCACTAGCGCGGTCCAGATGGAACAGATCGGCATTGCCGCTGGTCAATTCGTAGGTGACCAATCCGTTGGTGCTGGAATCCAGATCGCGCGCAAAGACATTCATTATCAGAGCGCGTTCGTGGCCGTGCTCGGAAAAGCGTCCGCCGTTCGAATTTGAATTGCGCGTAGGAAGAACGACCGAGTTCATGGACACGAAAGTGGGGGCGTTATCGTTCACATCTTCCACTATCACCGTCACCAATTTCTCCGCTGAAAGGCGATTCGAGACGGGCATCGCCCCATCCGTGGCCACCACCGTCAAGCGAAACGTATCGATTGCCTCGCGATCGATGGGGAGCAGAGTGTGAATGACGCCGGTATGCGGATTGATCGCAAAGTGTCGTCGATCATCTTCCGGCTCTTGGTGCGCGATCGTGTAGCTGACCTTTCCGTTGTTGCCCGAATCGGGATCCTCAGCGGTAACGGTCACGATGGGTGTATGCACTCCGATGCCTTCGCCAATTTGCCTCACGATGGCCGTATTGGGAAAACTGGGAGAATTATCATTAGCATCGAGCACTTGTACAGTGGAGGTAATTGTCGTCGCGAGGCGTGGATTGCCATTGTCCGCAGCGGTAATGTTCAGCTGATAAATGTTTAGATCTTCATAATCGAGCGATTTGCGTAGGAACAACGATCCGGAGGCGGGATCGATGTGAAAAGTGTCTTTACGGTTGCCGGAAGTGATGGAATAGTTAATCTCACTGTTGGTACCCAAGTCCATATCGCGCGCATCAAACTTTAACAGTTCAGTATTGACTTGCACGGTTTCCTCCACCGATATATTGGTTTCCACCGTGAGGAATTCCGGGGCATTGTCGTTTTCATCCAATACTTCCACGAAAACCGTGGTTTCGGAACTAAGCTGCTGGTGCAGACCGGCATCGTGAGCCACCACCGTTAAAATGTATTTATCATTAGTCTCGCGATCCAATTGTCCGGCTAGAACAATTTGACCTGTGGCTTCGTCAATCCCAAAGATGGAATCTTCGTTGCCGCTTCTGATAGCATAAAAAACGTCTCCATTGAGGCCTTCGTCGGCATCGCTGGTGTACAATCGAACCAGATGGCTACCTAAAGATGCGCCCTCACTAATTTGTACTTTATACGGCGCTCGGAGGAACTTGGGCGCGTTATCGTTCACGTCCGATATGTAAACGTTCACTTTAACTTTGTCTTTAAGGCGTGGGCTGCCGTTGTCGGTTACGGTAGCCTCGAGGGTAATGAAGTTCTGGCCGGTGTTCGCCACCAGGTCCTCGCGATCGAACAAGTGTTGCGTTTTTATGAAGCCGTTCTTCGGATCGATCACAAAGTACGATTGGGACGAAGATAAAGAGTATATTAATTCGGCATTGCGACCTATATCTCTATCGGTTGCTGTTAATTTTCCCACGAAAGTATCCGGAGCTTCGTTTTCCGCCAAACTGAATGTAAAAGTACTGTTGGAAAATTCAGGACTGTTGTCGTTTTCATCAATTACATGAATTACCACTGGTACCACTGATGATCTGGAGGGTTGACCTAAGTCACTTGCTGTTACCAGCAAAGAATAATAGTCTTTGTCTTCTCTATCTAAGGGGCTTCTAACATACAATAAGCCATCCGGGAAAATTCCAAATTTTCCTTCTGAATTTCCATCGGTTATGGCATAAGTGATACGTCCGTTTAAACCGTGATCTAAATCCGTTGCAGATAATGCGAAAAATCGCTCGTTTACTGGCATAGATTCCAAAAGAGATGTTTCGTAAGATGTGAGGACAAATATTGGTGTATGGTTATTAACATCTTCGATGGTAATGTAAACGCTGTGCTTGGAGGACAGTTGCGGTTCACCGCCATCGGTAGCGGCTACCTCAACATGAAGAACCGTTCCAGGCTCCGCGACTACCGGTCGATTTAAATAGATAACTCCAGTGGCTTCCGATATTTTAAACTGATCGCCTGGATTGTAACTTAAATTATAAGTAACGCGACTGTTAATTCCAGCATCCAAATCTCGTGCTCTTGAAAGATAAACTTCTTGTCCCACAGCAGCGTTCTCCGCTAACTTCACGTCATCTTTTTCGCGCAGAAACAAAGGCCTGTTGTCATTCAAGTCCAATACTGTTACGGTGACCGTGCACTTGCCATAAGAATATCCGGCGCGAGCGACCACCGTCAGACTGTACACCAATTGCTGCTCTCTGTCAATCTTGCTGGCCGTCGTTATTTTACCGGAGTACTCGTCGATATGGAAATTATGTTTCGGGTCACCGTACGTTATAAAATACATTACGTTCTCGGTGCCCTTCACATTCACCTTGCCCACCGGCCGGCCGATCTTGGCGGCCCGCTCGCCGTGATCCTCCACTATTTGAAACTCGTAGCCTGCATAGCTGTCGAACTGAATCTCTTCCATCGCGCCCTCCCTGATGAGCTCGATGACTGCATCGTTTTCGGCTCTGCGTCCGCCGTGGTCTTTCGCGGAAACCTTCAGTCGGTGCAATTGTTTGGGCGAGTTACGTGGATTTCCGCGAACGCTAATGGCACCGGTCCACTCGTCGACAACAAAGAGGCCATCGCCACCGCTTTCCAGCTTATAAGTGACCATTGCGTTTTCGCCTTCGTCCGCATCGGTAGCCGAAACTTTCATCAATGAGCTGCCGATGGTCAGCGACTCGGCGAAGCTGACAAAGTATTTCTGCGGATAGAATTCGGGACTATTGTCGTTCACGTCCAAAACGTCCAAATAAACGGTCGCAGTGGACGATTGCGGTGGAATGCCTTGGTCGCGAGCGATTACATTAATTTCGTAATGAGCTATTTTCTCTCTGTCCAAGTGGCTTTTTGTGGTCAGTTGACCGGTTAGTGCTTCCAACGCAAATACGTCCGGATACTTTTGCTGAACCGCTGGATGCAGCGAATAAGTTACGCTGCCATTGGTCCCTTGATCATGATCGGAAGCCGTTAAGCTAGCCACCAAGGTCCTCGGAGGGGAATTTTCAGATAAACTGACATTTATGTGGTTCTGCGAGAACTTCGGAGCTTCGTCGTTCTCATCCAATATTGTGACTTTTAATTGCGTGTAGGCCCATTTGGGATTGGGACCGCCATCGCGCGCCGAAATATTCAATTCAACGGTACCCTGAACTTCGCGATCCAATGCTGCTCTTGTAGTGATCAATCCGGATTCGGCATTAATATCAAACCACTGATTATCATTACCGGAAACGAATGCATAATAAATTTGCGAATTAACACCGGAATCTTCATCGGTGGCTGTGATTCCGGCAGCGTAAGTGCCCGGAGGAGCCAGCTCGCTCAAGACGGCAGAGTACTCGCTCTTTTCGAACACCGGTTCGTGATCGTTCACATCGTTCACGTGTATGATTAGAAACGCGGTAGCCGTGCGAGGAGGATTGCCCTTATCGGTGGCCACTACTGTTAAATTATATTTACTGATTTCCTCGCGGTCGAGCACTCCGTTCACGCGCACTATATCGAAAGTGGGTGTGTTATCCAGACGAAAGTGATTTAATTCATTACCGGACACAAAGCGTACGCTAGTTTCGCCATTGAGGCCTTCGTCTTGGTCGCCGACAGAGACGGCTGCCACTACGGACCCGTTTCCAGCGTTCTCGTCGACGGTCGCGAAACTGGCCGTCGACGGAAAATATCCGAATCTAATTACGGGGTCGTGATCGTTAGCATCTAGTAAATTTACGGTCACGTAGGTCCGGCCGTCTTGACTGGGCGAGCCGTGGTCGCGGGCAAACACGGTGAAGACGCAACTCTTCGGACAATTGCCGCCCGTCTTTTGCGTTTGGCAATTCTGCTGCGGGCACTCCAAGATTTCCGTTGTGGAAATCACACCTGTTTCCGGGTCCACACTAAACTGCCTTTCCGTGTCTGCTAAATAATAGGTAATTTTCGCGTTGTCGGCCAAGTCGTTATCGGTTGCCATCACTTGAAGAACAGAGGTACCCGGCAGGACACTTTCATTAAGCGAAACAATATAATCGCTGTGCGCGAAAATCGGTGGATTGTCGTTAACATCCAAAATCGTAACATTTACTTGCAAATATCCGAATTTCGGAGGTTTACCGCCATCGCGAGCTGAGATATTTAAGATGTAAAATCCTTGCGACTCTCTGTCCAATTTCCCCGTGGTTTCCAAGTGAAGGTACGATGTTTCACCGGTCGGATTAGCGGTAACTGCCAATTTGAATTTATTGTCCTTATTGCCAGCGATGATGCGATAGTCGTCGGAAACCACGTTCGTGCCGATATCGTTATCGGTAGCAGCATCCAAGAGCAGCCGGGTACCGGAAGCCGCGCTCTCGGAGAACGTGACGGCAATGACCGGTTCGGGAAATTCGGGCGCATTGTCATTAACATCAATTACCACAATCCGCACTTCGATCGGATAAGTAGGCTGACTGGACAACACAACCAAATCGAATCTATCGTTCTTCAATGATTCCCTATCCAGCACAACACTGGTCCTGATTTCGCCAGTCTCAGCATCCAAGGTGAATTCCTTGGGAGGTTCGTTAAAGCGATAGGTAAATTCCGGTTTGATGGGGATGCGTCCAATGGATGTGCCCTTGTGTTGTTCCTCTAGCACCTCTAAAGTAATCCGGGTGTCAACGGCACGCGATTGCATCTGACTGGAATAAGTGGGTTCGGTGGTGGATGATCTCCGACGACCGGGACCCGGGCCGGGTCCTTGCGCACCCACCAAAACTAATAGTGTCCCGGCGGCCAGGAGCCAGCACAGAGCACTGCTACGAAACATTATCATCATTTTTCCTTCGTCCTGCGGCGGCGATTAATTAGCATCGTCCGAACTGCGAGCCAAAGTTGCCATTCATTAAAGGCCGCGACAGCATTTTTATAATGTTTTTCTTATTATTATGATTTCGGGTGGCGCGACACGTGCATTAGAGACGACGGTGCGCTCTCTAACATTCCAGAGCCCCTCTGCCCCGTCCAGGAACTCGTCCAGCCTCTGGAGATGCTAGCAGCGTCCTTGTTCAGTTCTCACGGATCATGTCGCGCGCTCTCTCCAACTGGTATGCAATATGGCCGGCTCTTCTCTCGCGGTCGATTCCTCCGTGGCCTCTCTTCAACATCAAAATACTCAGCCACACACAGCTACACAGCAACAACTAACACACTGATATTCCCAATGCTCTATGCTTGCCTCTATTCGACTTCTTTTAATATAACTTTTTTATCTTTTTTATCAACACTTTTTAACTTAACTGAATATTTTTCCTTTTCCTTTTTTCTCTCTCCTTTCAAATAACTGAATTTACAGTAAATTGCAGATTTGAATATTAGAGCGCGACGCGGAAATTTTTACAATTGCCACTTTTTAAATAAAGTTGTTTAAAAGAATATTCGAAATTTGTAGAACCGGAGTACGCGGTTTGAGAGTTCACGAGCAAGAAGCAAAGAAAGGATAACTTGCTTAACGCTCAAGTTCTTGCACACACACGCAGAGGTGACTTAACTCGAGCCGCGCGCGTTTCTCCACTGAGTCTCTTTTCCTTCCGATAATATTTACCTGGGAGGAGTTGGTACCCAGAACCAATGGTGGTACCTTTACAACGTTGCCGGTTCATCTACCTGTTCAAGAACTAAACATAAACAATATTTATGACGATGTCAGATGGACCAGGTCTCGATCGTAAATCTATTGCGCGCATTTTTCTCTCATTTTCTCTCTCTTGCAAGGGTTTCGAATGCTTTCCAAGGGTAAAAAGCAATGCCTCCCTTTTTCTTAAATCGTAAAACTTAAAATATTGAAAACTATATTTTGTTTTTAATGATTATTTCACCCTAAAAATTAAATAATAAGAAATTCTACACATACTTAAGTTGTGGTTTCGTTACAAAAGTAAAGACATTCGTAGATGCACACACAGAGTGAAGACAATAAAAGTGAACTTCGAGAGCCACCCTCTTGCAGCTGAATAGATGCCTGACCTGAGTCAACTATGCGCGATGCAATCCCGAAGCAATAAAACCGTGGATCGCGCAGTAAAACGCGAAAAGGAACGTCAAGACGCAATTATTATGCATCGAAAGAGACCATAAAAATTTTATATACCCGAATGTGATGTACCAACGTATCTATACGCAACATATATGTGGGTACGAAGATCGCCGTGTTGCGTTAGTTCAGGGAACAACAATCGAGAATGGGCATGTAGGAATTAATAGGAATCCACTAATGAATTATACTGGGAAATAAGAAAAAAGCATTCCGTTTCGAAAAGGGATAGCTTTAGATAAATGCAGCAGCAGTCGGAGAACTAGAAGAAATTTTCGAAAAGGAATTGGAAGCAACAACCCCGGTCGCCGCTGATTACATCGAAATTCCTGCACTTTCCACTCCACCAAAAGCCCTGTGACGGTCAGGTGTGGCCATAACTAGCAGAGTACCTATAACTCTATAACTAGTAGCAAAGATGTAGATCGTTGTTTAGGTAAACCTCTGCTTGCCTTTTTTTCTCTCCACGTCTTTTATTTCGTTCGTTGTTACGAGTCGTTAAAGAATCCGCTGCTGCCTCTTTTGATGGCTTCAAATGCGGCGCAGGTATAAGCGACTTAAGCAGCAGCAGTCAGAAGTCTTAAGGAGAACATTGGTGTGGCATCTATGAGCAGAATGCAGAAGGAAATTTATACCGAGCAATGAGGAATGCAAGCGATTAACAATATACACCTATATGCAAGTGAATTCATTTGAAAGTTTTCTGAATTTATATGTGGTATGCTTTCGGACATATGTCCGCCCTTCTTTTTGCACTACTCGACTTCGTAAACTGTCACACTAATAACATCAAACGGTACTATTTACTTGCATCTGAATAATAGGTAATTGCTTTGTGAAGCAGTTGCGGCTAGTTTAATGGTTTTTAGTTGAAAAAAAAGTTGCGCTTTTGATTTCTGTTAAAATATGATTCGAAAAAATACCATTTGAATGGTTTCCCACTGAACTTTTTTCGATTTTATTTGAAAGTTTTAAAGTCTAAAAATGTTTATTAAGTGTGGTGCGTTTTGGGAATATTCAAATATTAGCTCATAATAAATTAATCTCAGTTTGTGGATGCGTGTTCCGAGCAGCGCATTTACACAAATTTTAATAAGTTATTAATGGCGGCGACAAAAACAATTCTTTAGATATATTAAAGCATGCTGGAGATTTATGGAAAAAAAAAATAAAGCTGATGCAGAATATAATTTCCATAATTTTTATAATGGTTTTATAAAAATAGTCACCCTATAAATAAACAAACTAAAAACGAGTTTCTTCCGCTTGCTTTTCATCTTTTCATTAATTTAAATGATTTTTAAATGACGCAATTCGTTTATTAAAGAAATTATTAATCAAATAAATTTTTTATTTATTTTATTTATTTATTAATTAATTATGAATGATTGATTGTTTATTGCAAATGAAATATTTCCACTTTTATTGTGACAAATTGTGTCTTTTATTATTTTTAAATAAATTTTCACTAAACTTAACCAATTTAAAATTAAACAAAAATACAAATGAAAATTTGTAACAAAAAAACACTAAATTCTTAGTGTAAAAATAGTCAGAAGATAGTTCAAAGACAAAATTTACATAAATAACATCTGAAAAGGCATTTCCGTAACTTGCACATCGCTATCCGCTAAGATGGCTAACTGTAACTAACTACCGAAATAAACCGCGGCATTTAAATTAATTATATGTACACTGAAGAAAGGGAATTAAGAAGGAGACCGCCCCAAACTATCATTATTGTTATTGCCATTAAACGAACTAACTAAACTGTACAATACCGCATTAGAGACACACAAAAAAAAAATTTTTTTAATGGGCAAAAATAACAAAGAATACCTCACAAATTGGATTGGTGGATAAAATTCACCTTGCTCTTGTACCTGCTAAGACTTTCTTCTTACTTACTTCTTCGTCGTCTTCTTCTGCTTCTACTTGATGGATAAAGGACTATATCGGAGGCTCGAAGGCTAAAAGAGCTAAGAGAGGAAGAATGTCGGGACCCCTACGGACCCCTACGGAATCGAACCGGCACAGTGCGCCCATTTTTATTATTATTATTATTATTATTATTATTATTGATGGGGCATAAAGGAACGCTTTATTAAGGGATTTTGTTCGTTCCACACTCGCACAGAAACATTTAAGAAAATAAAAATAAAAGTTGAAAATGAACAACTGAAATGCACCACTGTTGTAGTTACAGCTCTCAGCTTATGTCTTCTAAAATATATACGATATATAGAGAGACAGACACCCTATAGATTGAGCAGGACGATAATCATCGTTTGTTGTAACTGTTATCAAGCGGCATCGACCGAAAAAAATCGTGTCCTGTGTGCTCTCAGTTCAAGATAAACATCTTAAGACTTAAGAAATAGATGGATCGTGGAGAGGAAGCAACTGTATTATATATTGAAGGGCTCAGGGGAATTTAAAGGAGCGTTTAGGTTTTTTAAATATAATTTACAAATGTAGCGCAAATTAAAATTTTAAAATTAAAAATTAAAAAAAAATTAGAATGCGGCAAGTGCAGTTTTTATATTTGCTGCGCACGTACCACGTTGCTTACAGATATTAATTCACCACTTACTTACCTTTGGATATTTCCAAGAAGCCGCGACGTAACACGTCAGACCGGATGGCGCTCGCTGAAGAAGTATCCATTGTATGTGTACATTCACTCATGCTGGGACTCCTGCAAATAATTTTCATTAATATTACTACCCATATTAAAGGAGAATATACAGCGTTAATAATTAATACGAAATAATATTTATTTATATTGAAAATTTTGTCTTTTCTAATGAAATTCTAAAAAATTGTTTGGATAACACATTGAATTTTTCAATTAAGTATAAAAATTCTCTTTCTTTTATTTATAAATGTTTTTTATGTATATATATTTTTTTTTAATTTAATTTTTAGGTCGCTTTTTAACTGCGCTTGGTTTTCAGCGACCAAAATTGTAATTTAAATGCAATAAATAAATTATAATTTAAATGCAATGAATAAAGCATAATTTAAAAGCAATTAATAAAATGTAATTTATAAAACAATTGTACAGTTATTACTTCAAATTGACTTTTATTTTATTTTCGTTTCATTTCGCAATATTTTTTATTTAATTATAAATAATTTATAAATATATTACTGAAAGGTTTAAAAAATATACGAAAAAAAAATTATTTTTGTGTTTTTATAAGGAAAATAATTTCATTATTGTCAAATTAATCAAATAAAATAAATAAATAATAATCAAAACTAAAAACAAATTAAAAATTTGCAATTTATGTAATACATTTTATTTATTTATAAACAATTCTGAGTCATATTAAAAATAATTAAATTATTAAAAAGCAATTTACTAAGTGTAATATATTAAATATTTTAAATGTAAAAAAATTTAATTACTTTCAAATTTATTTAAAAAGAAAAATCTCTGCCTTTGAAAATAAATTTATTTTTAAACTTAGAAAATTAAATATTGTAAATTCGAAAACCAAGTCTTCAAATAACATTTACTGATAATAACAAAAAATGAATTTAAAAAAATTAAAAACCCTAAAACTAGAAGCAAAAAAACGTCTTAAAAAACATTTCCATAACTTCAATAGTTATCAAAACTTTCAAAATTTATCAACTACACCATTTCTTAATTGCCTTTATCCCCCAAAATTATAATTATTTGAGTGCGTCCTAAGTAATCCACTAATTCAGGCTGCTCGCTCGCCTCGATAAAAACCGCTAAGCTATTCAAAGTTGACAAGTTAATTTCACTCCGAGCAATGATATTATTATAATCCATCTTATGAAATGCCTTTGGGTGTTGTTTCGACTCGAAAATTATACAAAAAAAAAAAAAGAAAAGAGCAACGATAAAATAAAAAATAAAAAATAACGTGCGAACGTTGCTGGAAATCTCCTCTTTTCGTATCTTCCATAGAGGAAAGAAATGAAATGCATAAAAAAAAATCATCTCTTAATACTTGAAGCTTACGGTTTTAATTATTTTTTGTTTTATTTCATCTCTTTTTTTATATTATATTTTAACTTTTAAGTCGTACTTTATACATTTTAACGTTTTTTTTGCCTTCGTTTCGGAAACTCTTCACTCATAATTCGATTTCGTACACTCTGCTTCGTGGTACAAAGAGGTCATATATGTTGTTTTTTATGCTTATTATTTTTAATTCGCTTTAGTTCTGTAATGGTTCTATAATGGTAAATTAATAACGATGGAAAATGTATTACATTTTCGACTTTATAATAATAACCCTTTAACGTTCGTGCAAGAGATTTAAAATTTTTAACGCGCTTATATAGTTTTGGGTGTTCCGAAATTTAGGGATTTTTTTTTTCACTGTTTTTGCGTTTTTCAGATTTGTTTTCTACGTTTAAAATTATATTGCTAACTTATAGTATTGATTATTCAATTGTTTTTATTAAAATTGGCTTAAAAATCAAAAGAATTAATAATAATGAAGCTGAATTAATAAAATTTAAAAAATTTTGGATTTCAAAACGGAAAAACAGTAATAAAACCATTTAAAAAACTAAAAACAATAATAAAATTTGTAATTTTTTTCCTTTCTTAAATAATGCAATACTTTTTTAAATTATTTTTTACTGTTTCTTATTGTAAAAAATATTAAGAGAAATAAAAATAAATTAAGCAACTAAAAATCAACATTTTTAAAGCAGAAATGAAAAATTCTAAAACTTCAATTGCATAGAAATTAATAAACGAAATAATAAATTTAAAAAAATCATTTTTCATGGGAAATTTAAACCGTAGATTAGAAAAACTAAGCTCACTGTAAGCAGCAAACATTTAAATTGTGTAAACGATCGTTTATAGAAATGTTAGCATCCAGTATTTTGCATGTCACAGCGATGATACTTCTTCCATAAACACACACGCACACACACACAGACACAGTCCATCAGCAAAGAAATAAGGAAAGAACGAAGTAGATATTTATAGAGAGAGAGAGAGAGAGAGAGAAGTGGATGGAATTCTAAGGCACATACAACAACAACAACTAGCAACATTAATATTCATTACTGGTATTATTAAAAAGTAATTTATCTTCAAATCAAAGCATTGTCAAGAGTCTCTCTCTTGTACGCATCCTGAGACGCTTGATTTCGCTCTACGATACCATCATCATCATCATCATCATCATCATCGCATTATTATTATTACTATTTGTGTACGCGTCCTGACAACGATTATAAATAACGAAAAATGATTTGGCACTATTTCGCTTTAATTAGGCGTCCCACACTGGAAATCATAAATTTCCGCTTAATTAGCCATTATGAACGCTCTTTGTGCGCTTTTGCTTTCGCTTGTGCTTTTGCTCTTTTAGCTTTTGCGTAAAACCACATCGAGAAGACCATCAAACTGACCGACAGACCTCTTCAGGTATTTTATTATTACATGTTACGTATTGTAAATAAAGTTGTCGTTGTCTTCAAAGCACTTCTTTACTTTTTTGTTTGTTTTTTTTTCTGTTTTTATTTTTCTTTTGTATGGAAAGAAATTTAAAAAATAAATAAAACAATAAAGCTCATGTTGACTAAAGTGTAGGCTTGGTATTTTATATTTTTAAGTTGCATAATTCGCATTTAGAGTATAGATTACTGAAACAATGCATTTACAATGGTTGGATATTGTTTAAAGTCGCTTTATGGAAGTCTAAAAGCGACTTTCCAATTAGATATATATATGCATCGATAGATAGCTAACTATAA
>JASKGO010005315.1:0-15532 GCA_030556065.1 Holobus sp. GC000080
TTATTTTGCATTATTTATTTGCCATTTTAATTGCTCACTATTTGATGTACTAGATTAATATTTTTTAGTGCAAATTTTAAGTAAATTTTATCTACTTTTCTTATCTTAATCCTTTTAATTAATATTTTTTTTGTCTTTTTTAATTTTTAGTTATTGAAAATTTTTTGCTTTAAATATTTTTTTTTATAATTTTATTTTTAGGGTGGAAACTATTTCATTAGGGGTTGATAATACTTGTTTTAATTTTACTTTAAAATAAATTTGTGTTTTAAATTATTTTCTTCGAATGCTTCTTTTTATTGAGAAGAAATGAAGAAAATAAAGGAAAGGAAAGGTAAGAAAGAAAGAGAAAGAGTGAAGCGATTTCGGTGAAAATGTCGTTAGGTGGTGGTGGTGGTGGAGAAATTCGCATGTGATCCACCTTTAACAAAGGTACTTAACTTTCGTTGGAAAAGCCTTCCATTATTATACACGATGTTTCCGCATTTATCCTCGGCGCACCGGCATTTGTCTCAATTTCGCAAGAAAAGGGCATTTTTCACACTACATTTGCCAATTTAATATTATGCAATCGTTCAGTTGAAATAATTCGCATACCCTATAACACCATCTACAATAAAACAGGTAAGGAAAGTTTTAAATTTTAATAAAAAAATATTTTTGTTGTACAAAAATTAAAAATAAAAAAAATTACTGACTGCTTTCCTTGTTTGGTAATTTATATTATTTAATCAAAACGAATAAACAATAAAAATAAAATATACTAAATTTATTAATTAAATTAAATGTTATTTAATTTTTCCTGATTAAGTTTGATTACTTTTTAGTTTTAAAAGTTTTAAATAATGAAAATTAAAAAAATAATAATTAATAACGGTTTACTTTAGCTTTTAATGTATAGGATTAGTGTTAGTGGTATTTATTTAATTATAAGATGGAAAAAAGTCTATTTATTGCTTTTTTTAGGATTTAAAATTTTAAAATAATAAAATTAAGTTTGTTCGAAAAATTTAACTGACGGTATAAAATCAGAAAATTGTTTGAATTGAAATTTTTTTTAAAATAATGAAAGGCAATTTAATTAGCTATAATTTAGTGAAAAAAATAATGAAATTGGTTCATTACTTTATTTTTTATTAACAAATTTGTAAATGTACTTTTTGAGTCGAAGCGTCCCATTTAAAATGCATTGTGTACTGCGCTAGTCAAAAGCGAAAAGTGAGTCAAATGACTCACTTGCGGCAAACAAAAAAATTAATAACTTTTGAACCAATTAAGATATTTAAGCCATTTTAATATCATTTTAAAGCCAATTTAAATCTCTTTCAATTTAATATAAAATTGTTAATTTTTCAATTTTTATAATAATAAAGAAACCCAATTTAAAAATAAAATACCCTGTAGAAAATAGATAGTATGCTATAATTTAAAATTGTTCTACAAATTTAAAGATAATACTATTGTCCACTATAAAGTAATTTTTTTTATAAAAATAAGTCGTTAACTTTTCTTTAAAAAATCAATAATATTTTTTAATTGATTTTTTACCATCTCGGCTATAATATATGGAAAAAGACCAAATTTTGTACTGCAACTAATCAAAATGTTTCTTTTCTTTGAATTCCATGCAAAAACAGCAAGAAAAATGCTTTAAAATAGCTAAAAAAAAAGCTAAAAGTTCAAATCAGCAATAAAAATTGTCTGTAGGGAACGCGAACTCAGCCGCCATTTAAACTACATGTAAAAAAGTTAGTAACAAAATCGATTTATTCATATTTTAAGTACTTATTCAACAAAATAATTTTTGTTTTAGCTGTAGTTTGGCAAATTACATATTATATTGCGATTTCAGTAGATAAAACTAATTAAAACGGCAGTAAAAAAAGATTGTTACTATTTTTTCGCGTGTATTTTAAATGGCCGCAAAGTTCGCGTTCCCTCCACTCACTCCAATGGCGGCTGCTGTTAGTTGGGTTGCTCACCAAATAAAACAATTGAATGTTTATTAGTGAAGGTTATTAGTGCTTGTTAACACGTTTTGCTCGCTTAATTAGAGTTTTATATTCAAATGAACCTGTTAATTAGTGTTAATGACTCGAAAAGAAGATATCCAGTATTGATTTCCAATGGGGTTCATCAAATGTAAGTGTTTTTATTTCATTAAACAATAATTTTTCTTTGTAGTTGTAATAACTTAAGTCGTTACTGAATTAATTTCAAATCTTTAATATAATAATTAAGAAAACAGTGTAATTAGGAGTTCTTTAGTTTATTTCACCAGCGGAATAATGTTCGTCAATTAAAGACAAATAGATTACCTTAAAAAGTAGTAATTAAACTATTTTATACAATGCATAAAATGCAATTGCATAACATATTTTTGTTTTCAGTAATTTTTTTTATTAACTTTATGATTTTTCCACTTGAAAATAATCCACTATAAATAATAAATCCGTTCGAATATATCTCCTGTAACAAATGCGGTGCAAAATTCGGCCCCGAAGAGAAAAACCACTAAGGAGAATATTCATAGATGTGTCGGTTGGCGGAGAAAAATCTAATTTTTACATGATTTATGCCCATCATTTTTTAGATGCGTCGGTGCGGTAATGCCGGAAGTATAGTGAAGAGTTATCTAGAAGCATTGAAGTGCTGCTTTTTCTATGCCATCAGCCAGCGCAAGAAATGACACGCTGAGAAAATAAAAAAATTGCCCCTGTTCTTCCACACACACACAACTTACCACACTTATTGCCCGTCGTCTTGGTCTTTATTTCCACACGCGCAAAAACATAATTCTTTTAAGTCTTAAACCTTTGGAAAAACACTAATTACTAATTTCCCACAAAAGAACCCCAAAAAATTAAAGAAAAAAACGAAAAAAAAAGCAAAAGCACAAAGAAAACTTTCCCGGTGCTTTAGATTTTTCTCTGTTTATATTACTGCTCCGTCCAGAATTGCTCCAGGATATAAGCTATAAGTATGTAAGTACATATATGCGGTATATAAAAAGCAAAAGCGTGGAGAACCGACAGATATAGGGAATGAGATAGAACAATATTGTTATTATCGTCAGCATCCATTCGTGGTGCGTGTCTGACTGTCTGAGGCTCGCGAAAAACTGGATTAAAACTTTCTTTCATTTCTTTCTCCTTTAAGTAATCTCCGGTACTTTCAGTTCTGCGGGACGGAATAAAAGCGAATTGTTCAGCTAAACGAATTCAGATTAAAAGCGCACGGTAAAAGGAACCGTTTTTTTTTGTTTTGTTTTTTATAATTAGCGACACCCTGGAAAATGAATAATTGCTTTCGAAATTCAAAGGGAATTTCTTTCGTTTTGAAAAGAAAAGAAAAATGTAAATGGTAATGGCTGTGTTTTAATAATGATATCAATATATTTTTTTGGAACTGCTGCTGCTGCTGCTGCTTGTGCTGAGTGAGAGGAAAACCCTTATATGGAGCTTTCCAACCTTTCACATGCCTTATAAATTTTTCCCAGCTATTCCTTTAGCTCAATATGACACATTTTCGTACTTCTTTGCCACTGTTTTTGAAATATATGACGACGCATATTGTATGAGGTGAAACATTTTCACATTTCTTGCTTTGCTGTTTTTTTTTTCTGTTTTTTTTTTGCATTTGGAAGAAATATTAGTTTTTATATTTATAACTTTTAATTTAGTTAGTTCTTTGTTGCGTGTAATTTATTTCTATTAGTATTTATTTATTTTGTCTTTGCTTTTTTCTATGTTTTCTTTAATTAAAAGATATTTTTATTGAAAAATAACTGAATTAACTAACGTTAAGTAAATTAATGCAGTATTCAAAATAATGCATTTAAAAATGTAATTATAATTTTGAAAAGTTGAGCATTTTTGTTTTTTCTTCTGGTGGTGGACTTGGAAGATTTGCGTGCAATTTTGATTCCATTAGTTAAACGGTGGTCGCTTAGCAGCAGCAGCAGCATTACCAAGTCATAGACATTCATTAGTGATAATGGAACTTTTCCTTGGCGAAGCGTGTTTCCATTGCTTTCCTCGCCAGCTCGCTCTGTACATTCGCGCGCGTAGCAAACGCAAACCGCCCCTCAAACTTAAACTTCGCCATTACTCTCTTCGGGCCTTATAGTGGGTAACAGCAGTAGACATTACAAAATTCTGAATTGCAAATATGATTTATGCAACTATACACTTACCAGCTGAGTGTCGATAAATCATGCGACTATTTTAAAGTGTCTTCTTGCAAAGTCGATCTTCTTCTTCTTTTCCTGCTTCTGCTTCTGCTTCGGCTTCTTTCTCCTCTTCAATACTCTTTAATACTTTGACATTATTCGTGCGGTGCGCTTCCTGCTGATTCTGTGCTGATGCTGATGCTGATGTAAAGCAGAGAATTTATTTCGGGTTGCAATAATCGCTGATGTATAATGTTTATCGGAGGAGTTCCGTCTGATTAATTCGAGCTCCCCCAAGATAGCGATTCTCTGTTAATTAGAGATGTTTCATTAAGCGGAGTATCGGTGCGTTTAGAGACGGATAACACTGTGGAGATATTGAAATTTATACTTATAAGCCTTTTCCGGTATTTTATTTTCAATTTGTTCATTTGCTTAAAACTTATTTTTTCTATGTTGATTTTATTTTATAATTTAATGTTTTATGGGAAAATTTAGGGTTTTATGTTTATTTTCTTGACAGTTTTAATAGAAATTGTTGAATTTTGAAGTTTTCAAATATATTTTTTACTGGAAAAACATAAAAAATAAAATAATTATTGAAGTTTAATTTATAAAAGATTTTAAGTGAAAGTAAATTTTTCTTTTTAAAGTAAAATAACTTAAAAAGTTTGTAGTTTTTATAATATATTAAAAACCGTTTTGTTTTTAGATAATTTTAGGTAGATTAAAAAAAAATTAATAAAATATATATTGTACACTTGTTTTGATCTTTTTTTTATATATTTTACAATTTTTTTTAACAGTGAAATGAAAATTTTATTTTAATTAAAAAAAATTATGAAATTTTGAATAAATTTAACGGTATAAATTATTTTTTTAAAGTGAAGATTTTTCTATACTGAAAAAATCTTTTTTTTTGTGATTTCAAAACATTTTCTTAGGTTTTTAATGATCAATTTAAATTTAATTATTTTTAACTTTCAATTTCTATTTAATTATCAATTTATACAAAAAAAAAATACATCTTTTAACTTAAATTTAAATATTGTACAATTGAAATTTACCATTTAATAAGAAAAAAATTGTTTTATCCTTTTTTTTCCATTAAATATAAAAAGTAATAATCAAGTTTTGCGGTTTAGATACTTTAATATCGTAATATCAACTGACAAAACAGGAAAAAGACTACAAAAGGGCAGAGTAACACCCACATCTCTCAGTGCAATATTCAAAACGACTCGCACTAGAAGCGAATAATACCGTTCCATGCCATTTCTGCTCTAGTTTTACCCTTCCAATGCTTCCAGTTCCACTACAGCACTGGCAACTAGCATTGAGCCGACCGTAAATTATTTAGGATAGCGTGTATGTTCCTCGTGCCGTTGCTTCCTTCTTTCGAGAGCAGCAGAGTAGAAATTTCGTCCTTACCCTTGAATTCAGCAGCAGCAGCAGCAGCAGCAGAGGCAGCAAGCAAGCAAGCAAGCGAACGACAGTGGCTGCGGAGGCGACGGGCGGGCGCTTGTTCAACTAACTAACGTATACTATACATGCACCTTAAGCCTTATCAATATTCATTAGGGTGCACTAACAACGTTAGCTCATTATTACCACCGCCTCCACCACCGTGCATGCATGCGTTGGCACAGAATAACTGCAAAAGCACCAGCAAGCAGCAGCACTACTATGCTATTGTACAATATACCAAAAACTAAATCAGAAAAATGCAACAAAAGACCTAAAAAAAAAAACAGAAACAATCCGCTATTGTTTTCCTCTGTGGTTCCAGTAAATCACTCGAAAATCTACGAAATTGCTTCTGCTGCTGCTCACGACTCTCCATCTCTACTTTATGCGACTCTCGATGTGTAAATAACCAATTCCCCATGTTCCCCATATAACATTTTCTTCGAATCTGTGTGTCTCAATGCATCACGTATTGCTTTCCCTTGTGCCGCTGCCGCTGCTGCTGCTGCTTTCTGCTTACTCTGGCCCATTTTATGGCGCTCCGCTGTGTTTGCTTGCCAGTCCATCCGGGTACTTAAGTTCTTCTTATTCTCCGGCCAATAACTTGCTCGCGCTTTTCTCATCTATAATTTCTGACTCTGTGTAGGTAATATAAGTTTTTTCGGTTTCTTCCCTAAGCTTTATTTTTATTTTTTGGTATTTGTTGTTTGTTGTTTTGCTTTTTTTGGATGTGTTTCCTTTTAAAGTGAATTAATTGTTAACAATTAATTAAAGTAACTAAAAGTAAAAAAAAAATTTTTTCATTTTGTTTTTGGATAATTTTTGGTACTTAAAAAAAGTTAATAATTTTCTCGAAAAAGTTTTTAAATAAATTTAAATTAATTAAGTCCTCCCTTTTAATGGTTTCTAAAAACCCTTGTCTTTTTATTCTTCAGCACAAGACTTATAATATAAATTTTACCCTTTCTTCAAATATTTATTTTTATTTTACTTTTTTGGATTCATTTTACGGTATATATTAATTCTTTAAAGTGATTGATTGAGTATCTTAAATAACATTCAGTTAACGTTACCTTTAAAAAATTATTAAATTTCAATTAAAGCGAGTTAACTCTTTATTTTTAATTACCCAATTTAAATTTAATTAATTTTCTTTTACGATTCATATTTTATTATATTTCTTTATGGATAATTTTTGATACTTCAATTTTTTAAATTTTTTTGAAGGGACTGTTTAATTTTTTACGTAATTTTCTAACATTTTTCATAAAAAAAAAAGTAGATTTTAAATAATTAAACTCTCCCTTTTCATGGTTTTTTAATCCATTTTCTTCAAATATTTATTTTTATTTCATTTCTTATTATTTTTTTATTTTTATAATGAAAATAGCATTTCTTGCACTATTTGTTAAGGGGGTGCGGGAAAGCATATAAGCAATTAGCAGAAATATTTCAGCGACACGTTTCGCGCGAATAAATCGCACGTGTATCTCTCGGCAGGTATGGAAACACTGAACACATATACTTTGCGCGCAAAACCCACCCTTGTTTCGCGACACTGCTTTCAGAATAATTAAAGCAATAAAAGGTGCTGCCAGCTGTACCTACGCAGTAGTCTTAAATGGTCCTCATCTCGGATTACAAATGGCACTCGTAAAGAGGTCCTTGTGATTTTTCGCACCACTGTTTACCACACCCGCTAGCTTTTCGAAATTTTGCTACATTTTCTCCATTCTTTTTACAACTCTACACTGTACGATTACCACTTTATTTGTATTTTTTACAAAGAATTATTTAAATAACAATTCGCAAAGTTAATTAACTTAAAAAACAACAAATAAAACTTTTAATTTAATTAAACAAAAGAAAAAAAATTTTTTTTGTTACATTAAAGTAACGGGAAAACAATTTCAGCTGTACAATAAGTAAGAGTATCAGGAGCCAGGAGCAGGAAACAAAGTAGGAAAAGTTTTTATCTTTTAATGTGTCAGTCACGCGCGTCCTTAAATCCTTCGCTTCTTTGTACCTTACTGCCTTCCGTATGCCGTAGACAACACAAGCAGATGAAATAAATACCTAAGCAAAACTATACTGTTTCATATTTGCTATAGTATTATACTGTTAGCCGTAAAAGACGCGCTTAAAATGGCTCGTAAAAAAGAGCGGCCCGTTGAATAAAACATCAGAAAAAGCTAACTGTTTTGCATTAATTATTATATCTATATACATTTATGTATATGAGTGTGTGTATATAGCAGAAAAGTAAAGAGAAGTAACGTGGAAATAATTGCGATTCTCTTTTTTAATTTATTACTTTAGATAATGATAATAAAAAAAGAAACAAAAAACAAAGAGAGGACGCCGCTTATAAATTACCGCAGAAATTTCAACCGCAAACAAATGCCGGCGACCAGCAGTTAAATATTTATGAATTTATTCTATATACGCTTAATTCCGAAACAATTAACTCTCGTATTTTCTTTTTATGGAAATTTTTATTTATTTACTGGTCTTTTTGTTATATTTTTCGTTTTAATTTTAACCAAGTATTTATTATTTGAAGCATTAATTATTAATACCCTTTGAATTAAATTTAATTTCACAAGGAAAAAGTAATTATATTAATGGCACTAAAAGCATTAAACAACAATCTGATTGCTTTATACAAAGATTTATATATTGGGAGGCCAAAGTCGAAGGGGAAACGCCTCCGCAACCAATTTAGGTAGTGATCCATAAGCAAGGATCGTCGATCCAAATCGAATTGCAGATGCAAACACTGCAAAAAAACGTATTGGATATTTCTATTGAATTAATTCCGGAAGCAAAACGTACCAACAAGCATCGAAAAGCAGCAGCAGCAGCAGCAGCAGTAGCAGTAGTAGCAGCACTAGATTATTATGTCACATTTATTGACAGTATCTATTTAGCTTATGGATGGAGATTTGCACAAGAGCGAAGAGCCGACTGAGTAAAACGTAGAAATGATTCGGTCGTGTGCAAACAATAAACAATAATGACAGAAACAGAGCTTTTGGTACGACCGCTCTATAGTACGTTAGAAAGCTTGCTATGTTTCACAATATCGTACAGAATACACACAATGTAAATGCAAATAATATATTTGTTTATCAGTTATCAAAACAGTGATTTTTAAATTTAAATTTTATTAACTTTTTTTTTTCAAATAAAGAAAAAAATGATCATAAATTCCATATAAACAAAACAAACAATTAGTTATGGAGACAGAAAGGATAATACCCTGTATATCCTAGATATGTAATGTAATGTAATATAGACAGGCATATAAAGAGAAAGGGGTAAAGGATACACAAGTCCTGACTACTAATGCCGAACATCCTGCTTAACGTGCATATCCATCTGCTTTGGTCCTGCCGCTCTCTCTGTACCTGTTCTTCTTCCGTTTTCCGGTCCGTTACTGCCGCACAACGCACCGTATCGATGTCCTCTCTGTTCGGATAACTAAAGGATCAAACACACACACACACACAATCGCAAACTAATTTATCATTTACCATTTACCTTTAGCGGCATTTTGTGCGTACCTATACGTTGTAGAGAATCGATCAATTTCGCTAATAGAGATCGAATAAAATAAGGGTTGAAGGGCCAATGACTGCTTTTTGCTGTTCGGTCTCTGTTCTGTCCGGCGGTATTTGCACAGAGAACTGATGTCTGATACGGATTTATTGTCGCTTTTTGTTTCAATGCGGCTGATTCGTTGGAATTGCATGCAGGATATCTCGGGGTTGGATATCCGATGGATCACTTGTGCGTTTCCAAAGTGGATTAAGGATTTTCGACGTACCTCTACTATGCTGTACATATACAGCAGAAGGTTACGTCTTATGTTTAAGTCCTTGCTTTCTGTGGAATTTTAAGTGTGTATTAAATGTACTTTAAAGGGATGTTTCGTGTTTTCTCTACTGGTTTTTGCTTTGTTTTCTTGATTTTTTTTTTTTTGCTTTTTGGTTTCTTTTTTCATTTATTTTTATTTTTAATTGAAAAGTTTTATAATTTTTATTGAAAATTATTGTTTTTTTATGTAAAGAAAAAGTTTAATTTTGAAATTTTGCATTTTTATTATTTTTAAGTAAGAAAGAAAAGGTTACGTTTTAAGTTTAGGGCCTTGCTTTCTGAGGAATTTTAAGTGTGTATTAAATGTGCTTTAAAGGCCTTGTTTTCCTATTTTCTGAACTGGTTTTTTCTTTGTTTTCTTTGCTTTTGCTTTTTCTGTTTTTTTTTTTTTTTGATTGAAATTTTTTATAATTTTTAAAGACAATAAATATATTTTTTTTCATTTTAAAGAAAGAAGGAAATGATGCATTCTGGGGAATTTTAAGTGTCCATTAAATGTACTTTAAAAGGTTGTTTTCCCTATTTTCTACTGAGTTTTCCTTCTTTGCTTTTTATTTTTTTGTTTTCTTTTATATTAATTTTTATTTTTCATCGAAAATTTTTACAATTTTTAAATACAATAAGTACTTTTTTTATGCAATGAAAAAGTTTAATTTAGGAATTTTTGATTTTTATTATTTTAAAGTAAGAAAGAAAAGGTTACGTCTTATGTTTAAGTCCTTGCTTTCTGAGGAATTTTAAGTGTGTATTAAATGTGCTTTAAACGCCTTGTTTTCCTATTTTCTGATCTGGTTTTTCCTTTGTTTTCTTTGGTTTTACTTTTCTTGTTTTCTTTTTTGTTTATTTTTGTTTTTGATTGAAATTTTTTATAATTTTTAATGACTATAAATATTTTTTTAATCATCTTAAACATTAAAATTTAAAGAAAGAAAGAAATGATACTTTCTGCGGAATTTTAAGCATCCATTAAAGGGACTTTAAGGTTGTTTTTCTATTTTCTACTGGATTTTCCTTGGATTTCTTTGCGTTTTATTTTATTGTTTTCTTTATTGTTAATTTTTATTTTTCTTCGAAAATTTTTACAATTTCTAAAAACAATAAGTACTTTTTTATGTATAGAAAAAGTTTAAAAAAGTTTATTGTTCTAATAAAAATAAATTAAAATAATTATTTTTTTAAATATTTTTAAGAAATATTTTTTTTTATAATTACAAAAACTTTAGCCATTGACTGTTATCATGAAAAAGTTATCAACGTTTTAACTGCATGTATAAAATAAATTTTCATCAAAAAAAAACCTAATATATTAAAGTTATTCACTCCATTAGCTGTAAAAATAATGTTCGTCAATTAAAAAACAAACAGAAAACTAAAAAGAAAAAAAAGAGAGAAAAATGTAATAAAACTATGTTATAGAGAGTGCACAAAGCGCATCCACATCCCGCCTCTCTCTGTTTTTTTAATAATTTCTTCCAAATCAGTGGCTCGACAAACGAGCATCGCATTAGTTTTATAGTGTTTCAGGTTTCAGCATAAAGGCATCTCTTTGTGCACATTAACCATGAGCGAAAAATTAAAAGGACGGCGCTAATTTCGCAGACGCTGGTCTCCCTTATAAACATTGATTAGAGCGCATCCCTTTTAAATTACATTACATTATCTATATCTATCTAAGTATAGAAAAATGCTTTTGCATCAAAGTGTTAATTGATAAATTTCCTTCATTATGTCCGCCCGTCGGCTAAATGCAATCCGCCTATTTATTAAGAGCGATCCTTTGCTTACTGCTGCTAAATATACCGCTTTTGTTGTTATTGCTAAATAAAGAGTCCTTTAATGCTGCTGCTGCTGCTGAAAGCACTCCGCAAACGAAGGGCCTTGGTTTTTGCTCGCGGCTCATTCCGTTCATATTGTTTTGTCACCGGCGCCGCGAGACGCAAAAGAGTTTTGTTTATTATATACCGCGCGATTGGATATTCCGTCAGCAATATTAGTTCCTTTCAAGTTTTTCCCTGTTTGCACCCGCACAGCCGGCCGGCACACATGACAGACAATAAAGCGAAGGAAAATTGTTCAATCAATTTTCCCGCCGCTCCTCATCCGATTTTCCTTTGAGCACTTTACGTAGTGCGCCGCTTATTTACAGTCTGTTATGATGAGGGTTTATATGGGAAAAGGAAAGTTTGCCTTTTTCCCTTTTTTTTTTCTTTTTCTTTAAGCATATAAAAAAAATGTAATAACTAGCAGTAACAATTTTCCAATAAATTCGTTATTTATTTTTTTAAAGAAGAAAAAAAAATGTTTCCTTTCCAATTCGAATATACTATAATGTTGAAAATGGTTTACGTGCAGTTTGTCATATTTTTTTTTTATTTAGGTATAGTGTGGTTATTTGTGAAATACGATGTGTATTTGATATGTGCGTTATGTGGGGCGCACTTTAAATATGTATATCGTTTTTTTGTGTGTGTTCTTATCTTGTCATATCGGGGGCGGTTTTAGCAACGGTTGACGATATGCCGCCCGTTCGGAATGTTAAATAGACCGCTGCAAATGCCAGCCGGCAGTGGTGGCGCTTTGGTGACGGCTTACTAGACGAAAGAGCCGAAGAGGTGGAGAAGTTTAACCCTCACGTTCGTGCAAAGTTGTCAGAGAAAAATTGAATTCGTTGCATTATTGCTCTCCCTATACGACCCTCCTTTCGCGATCTATCCAACTCAATTTGCCAAGCGGCGCAATTATTCCTCGTGACGGTTTATGTTCGATCTACTCGTACTATATGTTGAAGTTGAAGATAAGCGCAATTGAAGAAATTCGACTGATATTTTAATTTTTTTATTTGTCCTTTGAAAAACCAATCAAAAATCTTTTTAGTTTTATGTGTTAAATATTAATTATTTTTTAAAATAAGCTTTAAAGAACAAAAAAAATGTATCAATTTTTTAATGATTATAGTTTAAAAATATTTTTCAAAGTCAAAACATCAAAACATAAACAATTGACAAATTAATCCGAAAATTAAAATAACAAATAATAAATGATGCAAATGTTGTTAATGTTTCGATATAATGCAAATATAAACATTATTCAAACATTGTTTGCCTTCTACTCAAAACAGCAAATAATTATTTATTGCTAAAGTAAACTGTCCGCTGATAATTTCCTCTTGTTTTTAATTATTTCCTAAATTAATCTACTCTTTATTTATTGATTTTTTCTTTGATCTTTGATTATTAAACTTTTATCTTTTAAATATAATTTTAACATTAAAATTTATTAATTTAATTATTAATTAAATAATTTAATATGATGTTTATTTATTAAATAATACATAAATCAACTTATTTTTTCCATAATTAACTCTTCATTTAAATTAATTAAAAAAAAAATCATTCTTTTTTAATATAGAAAAAAAAACCCTGTAAATTAGAAAAAAGTCCGCACGCGGGGGCAAATATAATAATCGCTTGCATTTTTCACGCCCGGCTCGAAAAGCTGACATAGTCGCAATTTCATAGGACCTACAAATTTTCACCACTTAAAATTACCGCGCGATACTTAATGAGAGTTTATGGCCTTTGGCGTTCAGCTAAAATAAATAATCGGCCGAAAAAGCGAGTCCAACACATCGGTCCCATATATCTATAGATATTCGCAGGTCGCATTTTTTGCAACAATTTTTTTTTTTGCCACACACCCTGTCGACAATTTACGACTTGGCTCATTAATCAACGGCCCGCGATCTAATACCCGAATGTATTGCAAAGTAATTAATTAATTTAATAATAAATCATGCGGCCGATTTAACGGCCACTTAAAAACTCAATAGCGGTTCGTTTTTTTTTTTTCTAATAAGCAAATTATCAATTTTTAATTTTTGGAATTAGGGTTTTTTGTTTTTTTTGTTTTTTTAGTGTTATTAAGGGTTGGTTTTTGCGGAACACATTGAAATGATTTCTTAGGCACCAGCGGTGACATAACGTGTTTGTACCATGGCATTATTATCGTTGGGAATCATACATGTGGTTTTCGGGGATGTGTAATATGGAGTTCGTCCAGGAAATTTACGACGCATCGGGGATGAGGGCAAGTAATGGGGTTTTTCCGTCAATAATGCTCTGCTCTAGACTCATAAGTCCCTAATCCATTTTCCCCAATGTTTTTCTTCTTCTTTTTTTTCTGCTTTTTTTGTTTTTTGTTTTATTATTTATAATTTAAGTGGTTCTTATTTATTTTTTCGTAAAAACAAAACTACCCTGACAATGTTTTTTCTTCTTCTGATGTGGAAACAAGTTAAGTTTAGCAAGTAATTACAAAGATAGTTTGTTTTATTTTTAATACAATTTAAAGGGTTTTCATTAGACTTTTGTTTTTCTCTCAAGAAAAAACAACCCTTAAAATTGTAATTTTTTTATTCTTAAGTGGAAACAACTAAAGTTTATTTAAAGTGATTACAAAGACAGTTTGTTTTATTTTTAATACAATTTTAGTAGTTTTTATTAGACTTGTTTTTTCTCACAAGTAAAAACATCCCTTCAAATTATAATTTTTCTTATTCTTAAGTGGAAGCAAGTAATTACAAAGACAGTTGGTTTTATTTTTAATACAATTTTAGTAGTTTTTATTAGACTTTGTTTTCTTAAAAGAAAAAACAACCCTTAAAATTGTATTTTTTTTTTCTTAACTGGAAACAAAAGTTAAGTTTAACAAGCAATTATAAAGACAGTTTGTTTTATTTTTAATACAATTTAAGTGTTTTTTATTACACTTGTTTTTTCCTCACAACAAAAAACAATCCTTAAAGTTATAATGTTTTTTTTGCTTTAAAGTGGAAACAAGGCAAACTTTATCAAAGTTTGCTATGCATGCAGAGATATAATATTAAAATGCGAAACACTTAATTAAGCGTCGCTTAAATCAATTAGCAGTTAAGCAAACTTTTGCATGTAACAATTTAACACAATTCGCAATGTGTATAAAATAACTTTTATTTACCGAAAATACAAGTGACATTTTGTTCACCAAAGTACTGTATGTCTAGCATTTTGTTTATGTATGTAGTGTAGTATATACATTTGGCGCTTCATGAAAAATAAATGTTTCGCTGTGTAAACGGAAAAGCGCGCGCGGGAAAGCCACAGGGTGTGAATTTGCGTGCTGTTTGTATGTGCGGAGGCGCCGGGAAAGTTGCCGCCGGTCATAATTGCATATTGAAATTTAAAGTGTGTTTAGTGCGACTGGTGGTCCACGCGCTCTCTATACGGCTTCAATGTCAAACTGGTGGTGGCCAACAACTGCAACAACCCCCTTTAGCATTTTAAACTCCACTAAAATGGAACACCGCGGAACAACTTTAATATACTTATGAATATAAATCGAATTACGAGTTGGCTCTGTTTGCACTTTTTGCGGCCGCCGCCGCCACCCCCCCTTTTTCCTTTTTGCAATGGCATGGCAAAAGGTGTTTCGAATTTTCTGCCTCGGTGGCTTATTATTCTGTAATTTTTATTGCCTCATTTATTTAATTTTTAATTTTGTTGTTTGTTTTTATTTGAGTACTTAAATTAAACTAATTAATAGTTTAAAATTTTAAATAGGTGCTGAATTTTTAATAATGATTTTTATTTTAGTTCATTAGGGGCTTTAATTAGTGAGGATAAGATAATAATCTTCGGGGGAAAATTACTACGGCTTTTCGCCACTTTATATGTACAGGGTGTCCCAGCGCCGAGGTGGATATAGGAAATTACGTGGGAAATTTTTCTTAACTTTTTTCCGACTCCCCATTATAACTTATGGAAATTTAAAAAAAGTTTAATACTAGTATTCAATGAGGAGTATCTTTTAACATTTTTTTAAAGTTCCAGCACTTTCTCGTTTTTATGCAGCAGCCCTTTGAAGAACGCTAATTTTGAATTTCGCGCCGTCATTTCTGACATTTCAAAAGTCAATTATAGCAATCCAGCTAAATAGTGTGCAACAATGAAAAACAACATAAACACTGTTTAGCTGGAT
>JASKGO010005320.1:0-18578 GCA_030556065.1 Holobus sp. GC000080
TTTAGCCACCTGCATTTCAATAATGTACTGCACACCCTGTTTATCTCGGCAGAGGACATCCACGATGCTCTGTTTTTTTGAGGCAATTTCTGGGTCTTGAATGGGTTTTAAAAATTCAACTTGCTCAATTTTCCCCTCTCCTTTAAAATCCAAGATGTCGTTAAGGAAGTGGATCAGGATGGGCTTGTGCTGCTCGCTCCCGAAGATTTTTCGAAAGGCAACGTCATTTTTTGGATCTAAGTATTTAGCAAACATACCAATTCTCTCTATTACCCCATTCAATTAAGTGTAACACGAATACATCTTGCTCTTGCCTCATGATTGAGGGCGCTTTTATGCGGCTTAGTCATATTAACGTAAACGTAGTAATTCCATCATTCTACAACAGCCTGTCGTACCCGCATAATGGTTTGCCGGGTCGTCTTGAATTCCCTAGCCAGCTCAGAGAGGCTAATGCCCGTAGATAGCCGCTCTACTACCTCTGTGCGCTGCTGTAGCGTTAGCGAGGGCGGCCGACCAAAGCGCTTGCCGGCAGCTTTAGCACGCATAATGCCTGACTGGGTACGCTCAATTAATAAATCCCGCTCAAACTCTGCCACTGCGGCAATCACCTGCATAGTCATTTTCCCAGCAGCGCTGGTAAGGTCGACGCCCCCTAGTGCCAGGCAGTGGACACGAACCCCTAATTCTGCCAGCTGCTCTACGGTTTCTCGAACATCCATCGCATTTCGGCCCAGTCGGTCTAGTTTGGTGACCACCAAAATATCATTCGGCTCCAGGCGATCGATCAATTTCAGAAATCCCGGTCGTTTTTTGGCGGTGACTGAACCACTAATATTCTCTTCGATAACCCGGCGAGCTTCGATCGAAAATCCGGCGGCTTTAATTTCCAGTTTTTGGTTTTGGGTGGTTTGGTCGGTAGTAGAAACACGACAGTAGGCAAAAACTCGAGGCATGGGGGATTTTTTGTCCGAAAATAATGTACGTATTATAACACGTGTCCGAAATTAATTTCACTAACTTTCGTACGTAGCCCTATCCTACTGTCCGAAACCGTTCCTTTTCGGACTATCTAGCAATGGGATATCTATTGCGTATATCCCATTGCTGTGCTACCTTTGGGATATACATTAAACATATCCAAAAGGTTGAGCGTATGGAACAAACTACCGTATTTAAAAGCAATCGTAGCCAAGCAGTCAGGTTACCTAAGGCGGTCGCTTTACCAGATGATGTGAAAAGAGTAGATATCGTTGCTATAGGTCGAACTCGTATCATTTCTCCAATTGGAGAAAAATGGGATGCCTGGTTTGATGAAAAGCCCACAGATAGCGATCTTATCGTCGCACGTGAGCAACCTACCGATCAGGATCGCGAGGCGTTTTGATGCTTAAATACATGCTCGATACCAACATTTGTATATTCACCATTAAAAATAAACCCTATGAATTACGCGACACTTTCAATCGCTGTCATGGGCAAATTTGCATCAGCTCCATTACAATGATGGAGCTGATTTATGGCGCCGAAAAATCAGCCAATAAAAAAAATAACCTGGATATTATAGAAGGTTTCTCGTCACGTCTTGAAGTCCTTACCTATGATGGTGCAGCTGCCATGCATAGTGGCCAACTCAGAGCTGAACTAGCAAGAAACGGCAAGTCTATAGGCATTTACGACCAGATGATTGCGGGGCACGCCCGCTCTAAAGGATTAATCGTAGTGACCAATAATTTGAGAGAATTTGAAGGTGTCCCTGGGCTCAGAGTTGAGGACTGGATCAATTAGATGTCTCCCAAAAAAAGTGAGGATGGATCTTTTGTACCCAACTGATCTTCAGAAAATTGCTCTGCAAAATCATTTGAAATAGGTTGATTATTCGATGACATTAAGACCACAGGCATCTCAACAAAAGGCTTGCTACTCCCATCTTTTGGATGGCCTAACACTGCTAGGCTAAAAATACGGCGGGCTAGGTAAATATACGAAGAAAATGCCCTAGAACTATGTGCATACTACCCCTGATAGCTCGCTCCCGCACTTCCGGTGAATATTTCTTGAATGATTTTTTTATCTTTTCCATAACACCATTCTCTCAAAAGTAGAAGCCTCTGGAAATCCCGGGGCGATTCACTGGTTCGACTGTATGAATTCTTGGCCGCGGTGAACAAACCAGCGGCTGCACGAGCCGTACAGGTGCTAACCAAAGCACCGACTATTTTTCTAACCCAAACACGTATCGGTGAACAGCTTTTTGAGTATGAGCCACGTGAAGTTAGGCGGCTTCTTGTCGGGCACTATGAAATGCGCTACGAAATTCAGAACTCTTCTATCTATGTGCTGAGAGTGTGGCATACCAGAGAAGATCATTGACATGACATTGTCACCCGCTCCGCTTCAG
This sequence comes from Holobus sp. GC000080, assembly GCA_030556065.1. Taxonomy (NCBI): domain Eukaryota; kingdom Metazoa; phylum Arthropoda; class Insecta; order Coleoptera; family Staphylinidae; genus Holobus; species Holobus sp. GC000080. The sequence goes on from JASKGO010005320.1 coordinate 2,402, forward strand.
CAGAAAGCCTTAGCGTACGATTTTTTCCGTTTCGTGATCAGACCCCTAATAGCCGTAGCACCTGTCCTACCATGATACAGTCCTCTGACTTTTTCGTAGTTAATTGAAGATTTACGACCAAAACGAATTCCTTTGGCTTTGGCTTCAATACGTCCTTCATTGGTCCGATCTAATATCCGCTGGCGTTCATCCTGGGAGACTGCCGAAAGGATGGTGACAACCATCTCATCGAATTCTTTGATCAGTTGAATCATATCGGCAGTATCTCTTCCCAACCGATCCGGTTTTTTAACCAGCACAACATCAGCTTCCTAGACCTTAATACGCAGTAGCTGTAGACCATCACGAGTCGAATGGGCTCCAGAGACATCACGTGTGATCACCAAAGCCTACACCCCCTGAATCATAATAGCTTAACCCCCACATAAAAAACCACCTAGAGAACACATGAAACATAATTCCACCAACAACAGAAACAGTCAAAAAATAAAAATTACCTGTGCGCATATACTCGATTGGAAAATAGCTTACTAATGCTACCGGAATAAGGCTATTTGTCAGTATTTTCAAAAAACCAGAATAGCTGGAGTTAGGCTGAGTTGCAATTAGAAGAGTTTTTAAGTAAATCTCGTGAATAATATTTCCATCTGGGATAAAAAACCTTAAACTACCAATGTACAGATATAATGAAAAGAAAAAAAGTGTCCCTAACGGGATAAGTAATAACAAAATAAAATCAAAGCAACCTGATACGTATAATAAGAAAATTCCAGCAATGAGATCTGACCAAGAAGATAGAGAAGATTTAGATAACGACAATACAAGCACTGGATCTTGTGGCAAGACAAGGAATCGATCTAAATTTCCCCTTTCTATCATATTGGGTAGCTCACGTAACCCATCAAAAAAAAAACTCTGAAATACCTATGCTAACCGTGACTAACCCAATCATAAGCAGGTGTTCATTATAGGTCCAACCATTAATATCCCCGTAATTATAGTAAAAAGGTTTCCAAGCCAGCAAAAACATTCCATGCTTAAATGCATTTGCAATTATTTTAATCCAAAAGACTAACTTAAAGTTTAGTGCTGATCGAAGATTTGCAAAAATGGCATATAATACAAAATAATAACATTTCATAAAATCTTAACCATCGATTAATAGTGATCTATTTACTCGATTATAAATAAATAAAGTGGATATCGTTATAGCTGTGAACCAAGCACCTTGTGCTAATAAGTGACCTGGCTCTATAATAAATCCAGGATAAGCAACCCGAGCTGGGTACCACAGTATATAGGGATATGGAGAATAAAATGATATTTTTTGTGCTGCTTGAGAGTAAAGCTCTAATGGAACAATAAGGCCTCCAAGAGAAAACATGGTTGTCATGTTTAAATAGAAAAACACTTTAACATCCTTCGTCCAGTAGGAAGCCAAACCAATCAATATAGATAATAAAGAATAAATAGATCCACCAATGATTGCAAAAAAAATAAAAGATCCAATTACAGGAACTGTTTGACTTAAGCAGTTTGGTATTACTTGCTGTAATAGTAGGAATGCAATCATGAGCAGCAAGATTCTGTAAAGATAAGCAGACATGCTGCGAAAAAAGTGTATAGCAACATAATTCAGCGGCTTACCAATTTGCAAAGAGTACAGCCCTGAATGAATATCATTAAATATTTCAAAACTTTGCGGAACAAACGAAGTCACCAGCAGTTGTGTCATTGCGATATAAAAAAGACTTTCCATACTTGTTTTCGCCGCTTGTAACGTTTGAGAAAACAACATCATTACTAGTATATAGATAAAAATTCTAAGGACAAGGCTCGTTCTTTGCTTTGCTTCCATTGAAATAGCAAGAATTGACAAATCATTATAACTAAACATCATTTTCATGGTAGACTCTTTCTATAATAGACTCTAGCGATTCGCCTTCTATTGATATGTCGCTAAAATCGATTTTTGTTACTATATTAGATATAACATCGGCTATTGAATTTTTTTCTGAATCAAGAGTAATACTGATCATATTTTCATTAGTTGCGCTGATCTCACAACCAAGAATATTAAGACTTTCCAGTGGTTGTTTAAGTCTTACTTTAATAACTTTAATTTTTGCAAATTTTCTTTTTAAATCTGTCATTTTTCCATTGTAAATAATCTTTCCTTTTCTAAGAATAAGGACTCTGTTGCAAACATATTCAATATCATTTATATCGTGCGATGTGAGCATGATGGTTTTATTACCACTGATAGCAATAGAAGTTAGCATTTTTCTAAAGAATCTTTTTGCATTGAAATCTAGTCCAATACTTGGCTCATCCAATAACATAATTTTAGGATCATGCAAAAACCCTAACGCTATTTCGCATTTCATCCTCTCTCCCAATGAAAGCTTAGATATATTTTTTTTCAGAAGTGGATTAATGTCAAAAGAATCTCCTAAAAGTTTTAATCTTGCGTGATATACAGAAGTGGTCATACCATAAACTACGCTAGCATACTTCATAGCTTCCTCAACAGAACCATTTGGCCAAAGTTGAGAGCAGTGTCCCAGTATTACCCCTAAGTTTCTTGCCAAATGGGATCGATTACACCATGGCTGGACCCCGGCAACTGAAACCAAACCTGTAGTCGGTTGAATAATTCCAGAAAGAATTTTTATAGTTGTGCTTTTACCTGAACCATTTGGACCAATAAAAGCCACCCTCTCTCCTGAACTTACCTCAAAGGATATATCACTTAAAACCTTATGAGATTTTGATTCAGTAAAAAAATTTTTCGTATAAAAAATTTTTCCAACGTTTTTTAATAAAATATCAGCCATTAAAAAATCTCTTTTTATATTATAGTGGTTGAGAGATAGCGCTGCTCAGCAAAATATAATTCTTCTTCATTTACAATAGAAAATATCGTATCAAGGCTGGCTATTTGCTCATCTAAGTTAGCAATACTTTTAGTTTCACAAATGGTTTTACAAACTGATTGCATGGATTTTATCGAAGCTCTCAAATTGTGATTTGCCCAAACCACCATGGATATTTTATTTTCTACAAACCAAGCAAATGGTGTCTTATAATATTTTGTAGGAACAACTAGAACTGGGCACCTGTTTTTCCATTGTTCCATAAATTCGCAAACCTCGCTCGGGTGATCTTTTTTAGAATGGACTAAAATTCCATCTGCTCCTGCCTGATAGTATGCGTCTGCACGTCGTAGTGCTTCGTTAACCCCTAGTCCACCTATAAGCGCCTCAGTTCGAGCAATAATTGAAAAATGTTCGCTTACTTGAGAGTCTTTTCCTGCTTTGATTTTTCCACAAAACTCCTCGATGTCAGCAAGAACATGGCTGTTTTCAACAAAAGAATTTCTTTTTGGAAAAATCTTATCTTCAATACACACAGCAGATACTTTCCTCTCTCCAAGCTTCTTCACAAGGCGTCTGACATTGTTAAAATTTCCATACCCAGTATCTCCATCTACTAAGACAGGGATAGAAACAGCATCACAGATCATTTCTAAGACATCTAGCGATTGAGTCCAAGAAAGTTCATTAGAATCTCTTAGCCCTGCGCTGGCAGCAATAGTTAACCCTGAAGCCCAAAGAGCCTTAAAGCCAGCCTGTTCTGCTATTATAGCTGAAAGTGCATTATGCGCTTCCATTACACATTCTGTCTCTGAGCTCCGTAGAAGCTGTTGAAATTCTAAATCTCTCTGTTTCATGTTAGCTCTACCCTAAAATAAAAAAATTCAATAATCCATATCTAAATTAATATGATCATATATTTTATCTATTAAGTAGACAGTATTTCTATGACTAGAAATGTCATCTATAATAGATTGATTAAATAAAAAATCCCTGAGCTGCTCTACTCTAGATCTCCGATTTAAACTCGTTTGTTTAGGACGCAGCTGCTGCTCTTCTATGAGATTTTCAGAATTAATATAAGTTATCTCGGGGAGATTTTTTGTATGATTATTTTTTAAAATATATATATCGAAATTATCTACTGTATGTGATGGATCAATTTTTCTAATGGGTAAAGAACGCACGTGAATGGATCCAGAATGCCCAACATGCAAAATAACATTCTCTTGCCTTAGTCTTCCAGAACCTCCTTTTTTTATATCTATTTTTTCTTTAAAATTACGCAATGAAAATCCAGAATCAAGAATTTTCATTGAAAAAATAATACTTGAACCATTTTTTCCAGATAAGCTTCCCTGAAGCATAACATCAGACTCTCCAAAATTTTGGCTGCATTTTATGCGACCACCTGAAAGCGCATCAGTTCTTTTGTCAATTGAAAGAGAAATAACTTTAATATCTATATCTAATAAGGACAAATCCCTATGTGACCAATTTTTGCTAGCTAGCCTTGCTAAAAGATCAACATAATGATACCCAGAATGTAGTAATATCCCATACCCATATTTGTATGGGTGATTTTCTTTAGTTAAATACTCAAAATCAGTGACAAAATTTCCACAACCAAAATGGATATCAATAGCGGTTAATCCATGTCCAGCGACATGCTTAATATCTTCTAGCGCCTCTTCAACAACCTTATAACCAAGATGGGTTCGTCTTTCACAAGAAACCACTACCTTCTTTTTATGACTACTAGAAGCTCTATTTATTTCTTCTAAATCACGCACTAGATATCCTTTATGTGAAGGATTGTAAAATGCTGATATTGGCTTATCCATGTACACATCACATCCAGCCTTGATACTCCATAAAGCTAATATTTTATGACTTTTAGGCTCAGTACATATGATAGATTTATCAAATCTTATATGACCTATTTTAGCATCTATAAATTTTTCTAGCTGATTCTCTAATTTTATGCAATTTATTAAATTATCTGGAATGAATAGTATCTTGTCTGGAAGAACACCAGAGTCCCGTATAAAATAACATATAGATTCTTTTTGAGATTGAAGATCTACCATTGCCCGAATTTCAATTTTTTTGTTGCGATGCAAATTATACAAAAACTCCCAATAGACTTCTTTAAAATGAGGACCAATTCCAAAGATAACCAACCTGATTGCACAGTTCACTGACTATTTTACACAAAATCGCATGGCCGTGTAATAGGGTATTTTTTGTCTAGGTGTTCAAAGTAATTTGCAATCCAACCAGCAACTCTTCCTATAGAAATCATGACTGGATTCATTGAATTAGGTACTTCAAAAAGCTTGTAGAAAATACAATTAAAAAGATCTGGATTAGGGGTAAGATTCTTTTTCACAAAAAAATCATTAACTAATGAAATCTTAATAAGATCATAACATAATATCCTATAAGACTCCACTGAAGAGTAATCATACCCATTTGACTCAAGCATATTTTTCATGATTAATACTCTTGGATCCCAACACCATTTTATTTTGTTATAGGTTCTTTGTCCAAAACCCATAATTGGAAAGCCCTGTTCGATTTTTTTCTTTACGTATTCTTCTGCAGAAATTCCTATAGATATGATTTCATCATACATTTCAGAAACTCGTTGGCTTGCTCCTCCGTGCAAACTTCCTTTAAAGGTTGCTATCCCAGCAGATATTGAGGAAAAAATATCACTTCCAGCACTTGCAACATTTCTTACCGAGAATGCTGAACAGTTCATCCCATGTTCACAGTGTAAAATTAGAATAGTATTAAAAATTTTAGCAAGTTGTGCTATTTTTTTAAAATCTTTGCGCGGATGAAAGAATCTAATTACTTTTTCTGTAAACACGATATCCTCATGATCAATAATTGCATCGTCAATAGCACCTTCCGATATAACCCTGAATTGTATTCCTGCAATGATAGATGCCTGAGCGATAATAAAACCAGATAATTCCTCTCTGGACGGAGATTCCCCAAGATATTTTTTTGATAAAACTGACAGATTAAGAATCCCTATAGATAAATAATCCATAGGATTTGTTCCTACTGGTAAAGAGTTTGCTAGCAATTTGCTTTCTGGAAGAATACGAAAGAATTTTTTAACAAAACTTTTAAAAATGAGGAATCCGTCCGGTCTCTGATCTCCCTTAAATATAACATGGAAAGCAAACTCTAAAAAGTCAACATCTTTGCTTAAAACTGTTTCTTTTCCACGAACAAAAAATTTTCCATTGCGCATGTCAACGTGACATATATTACTCTTACAGACAGCAGTCCTTCGAAGACCTTCATCAAAAATAAAATAGTCTCTAGGTTCTTTTTTTGGAATTAGAACATTTCTTCCCATATTTTCTTGTACATCAAACAGATCACTTATTTTAAAGTTTTTATAGTCATGCATCTTTAATCTACCCTATTTGTTTTTTTATTTCTAACAGCATTGATTAAAAGGTTTTTTTGTTTCTTTCCAGTATTGGTCATTGGTATTGAAGAAATAGTAATTTTTTTTGGAACCATCGTCTTTGGTAGCCGTTCACGACAATGAGATTTAATAGATTCCTCTGTGACAGAGGTGCCTTCTCCATCTTTAAATTCGATAAACGCATGCACAACCTCCCCCCAATACGGATCTGGATCAGGGATAACTGCAGATCTGATGACCCCAGGTAAGCTTTCTAAGACGGTTTCAACGAGCAAAGAAGGGATTTTTTCCCCTCCAGAGTTAATAATATCTTTAAAACGGTCTTTTATTTCGATATAACCATTACTTAAAATTACGGCTGCATCTCCACTGTAAAACCACCCTTCACGAAAAACCTCCACTGTTTCTTGAGGTCTTCTATAGTATCCAGCCATAACATTATTACCTGTCATAATCACTTCACCTAGAGTTTTTCCATCATGAGGAACATCGACTCCACTGCGATCAACAACTCTAACATCCCCAGAGTGGATCGCTGGTATTCCCTGAGCTGCTTTATGTTTAGCCTTTTGACTAGATGGTGTATTACGATTCCAAGATCTTAATGGCAGAGAGATAAGGTGTGGTCCATAGGTTTCAGTTAAACCATACACATGAATAATTTCCACACATAAATCCTCAAACGCCGAAATCAAATCCATGTTAGGTAAGGAACCAGCAGTAAAAATTCGTAAGGTACCAGCCTCTTTTAATTTTATAAAATTTCTAGATTGTTGAATTTTTTTAAGTAACGTTGGTGCAGCACAGAAGTGGGTGATTTTTTCTGCAAGAATAGTATCAATTATAAGCTCAGCATTAATAGAAGATAGGAAGACATGTGTTGCAACAACTGCAGTCACAGCCCAAGAAAAACCCCAGCCATTGCAGTGAAAAATTGGAAGTGTCCACAAAAATCGGCTAGAATTACTGAGAGAGGCATGTATACATTCTCCCAAAGCATTTAAATAAGCTCCACGATGTGTGATCATCACACCCTTAGGTGTTCCCGTTGTGCCACTGGTATAATTTATACTTATTAGATCTAACTCATTGGTATTATTTACAGCATTTACTTTAATTAGTTTGTCACTTTGTGATGCTTTATCAACAACATTGAAAATGTCTTCAGTAAATATAAAATTTATACCTGTTTTTTCGTAGGAAAATTTCCATAAAAATCTGTCACAAACAAAAAATTTCGCTTTGGTTTCTGCTAGAATAAACAAAACCATATGCTCATCAAACATTGTATTGATCGGTACGATAACGGCTCCAGCAAGTGGTATTGCGTAATGAGCTAATAATGTTTCTGGGCAATTTCTTGAAAAAATACATACTCTATCGCCGTAAGCAACATTGTGATCTTGCATATGTTCTGCAAGTCTAATCGACTGATCATAAAATTGAGCATAGTTTAGCTGTAATTGGTCACTTTTCAGCGCAATATCATTCGGAACCCACCGAGCTGCCTTCTTTAAAAAAGTCATCGGAGAAAGTTGTTCTACACTCTTCATAGATATAAACTCAGTAATAAAGTTATCAATCTAAATTCTGAAATAAATGAAGTTGATTTATTTCGTGATCAATTATTTTCCTGAGAGAGGATTCCATAGATATTAGGTCCATCCTCCCATTTAACTTATTGATAGCAAGGAATACACCACCACAATTTGCAATATAATCAGGTATATAATTAATTCTTTTCTGATTAAGTAATTCCTTGACATCTTCAGATTTTATTTGATTATTGGCTGCACCACAAATTAGTGAGATATTGGCTTTAAGAACAAAATCGTGTGTGATAATTCCACCCAAAGCACATGGCATGATAACATCAAAAGACTGACAAAATATTTGATCATAGTATTCTAATGGTTTAAAATTCTTGTGTTTTATAAATCCGGTTTTACTTTTTTGAACATCAAACCCAAAAACAATCGACCCCTTATCTAATAATATTTCAGTGAGATAAGATCCAACCTTTCCAATCCCTAAAATAGCAATGCGTAGACCTTTTAAACTATTTCTACCAAGTCGTTTCATTGAAGATAAAATTGAGAATATACAACCTTTTGCAGTCATATAACTCATTTCGTCAAAATTTTTGTTTTCTGGTATTCCAGAAACATAAGGAGTCATAGACTGTACAATACTCATATGCCAAGGCATTGTACCCACGTCACAACCTGTTATATATCTACCATTTAGATGGTTAATGAATTCACCAAATTCTTTGAATAAAGCTTCCTCATCCTGTCCAGGTTTCTTCCAAAGAATACTCTTTGCTCCATTATAAGGAACGCCCAAAATAGAAATTTTTTTATTCATTGAGATAGACAAATCAGCAGCATTCTTTTTCATTTCTTCCAATGATGAATACTCAGAATATCTACACCCACCTATCGATTGCAGATGGGGACCTTTAAATATTGCAATCACTGCAGGCAGATTTAATCCGAAATCCTGAGCAAAAATGTAATCTATATCTGACATACTTTACTCTAAAGACTGAAGTAAGATATTGACATTTTCATCATCTAGTTCGTAATTAAAATCTTCATCTCTCTGTATTATCTCAACCATAATTCCAGAGTTTGAATCACGCTTTCCCAAAACCTGAGTTAAACTTTTTCCTCTGCAAATAGGTGTATTAAATTGCACTTTTTTCTTATCTAAATCCGCATGAAATTTTTCAAAGTTTGGGACCTGCAACGCGAAATGATGTACTCCATAGCCGTACTCATCTGTATAACGGGTTAAGCATGTATTATCTTCTGTGGCCTGAAGAAGAACCAAACGAACATCTCCAAGTACAACGACAGCTGAAATGGCACCAGCAGTATCTTTTTTAATAATTATGTTTTGCTTAAATACAAATCCTATTTTTTTAAAATGATCGATTGCCATATTTAATTCTTTAACTACAATTGCTATATGATCAATCTTAATATTGTTCATAAATCAATACCCGTGATTGTTAATTATGTTTTATTTTATAAATTAATATCATTGGTTTTTAAGTAAAACAAATATGTTTTACTAATCGCTCCACTATCCCTAGCTTATTAATATATTTATCAAAATCCAATGCCGTCCTCTCCCGGAGGACTTTCAGGGAATCCTCTATTCCCGGATAACTCAGCAACTGTTCTACAATGTCAGTTTCTCCGTACAGCACGGCCAGCATTAAGGCAGTTCTGATGCAATAGCAGCTGAGTCACCGCTGAGACATTCGGCTAACATCAAGGCAGTGGTATCCTGGTGGTCCTGTGCATTCACATTAACCCGGGGATGCTATAACAAAGCATTCAACCCTAGCCACCAATTATCTAAGACCACATACATCAATGCCGTGCGTCCGTTGCATTAATATCAATCAGAGTGAGCTAAAAAAGAACTCAATAAAAATACATTGTTGTTTATAATGAACGCAATGAGGAGTTTTTTCCGCAATCATCTCGGGGTTTGAGATCAAAGCCCATCGAGATAATAGATGAGGGAGCGCTTTTTTCAGCGAGAAGTTTCTGAAATGAAAAACAAGACCTATCTTTCATGGCAGCAGTTCCTTGTGTTTTATAACTGCTGCCACCTGGAGTCGTTAACCTCCACATTTGGTGGCAGCCCAAGCAGAGTTAACGATACCGGACCACAAGCTCCCGGTCACCATAAAGGTGCCCTGCCTGAGCCACCATAGACTGGTAGACAAAAAAACGCGCTGTATAGCGCGTTTCGGCGCTTGTGGTAAGTTCGGATCGTTAATTCCGGCCACAGTTTTTTCCTATGGCAGGCCCATACTACTGCCGGGATGTTGGGAAAGCAACCCCTGATATGGTTTTTTATGTTTTTTAGTAATTAGGTTGCTGGGGATAAGATCCGACTTGTAGTCGTGCCCTTCCCACACCATCCTGCATGCGGGTCCGCTAAATCGGGTCAAGGTTAGATTGCTTCAAAAACTGGCTTGTCCCGTGAACAACTCTATCGCTCTTGCAGCGAACAGGGTAACCCGACCTTAAAAACCACCTTAGCTGTCATGAAAGCATTAGGGATAGCGCTAACCACTAAAACCTTTGCTAGCCCCTAATACCAATAATTTAAGGTCAAAAATAGTTAAGTTTTTAAGTTTTTATAATTCTTAAAAACAGAGTGCTATGCTATCTTTTCGGTCGGTAAGCTAATCACCTCAGCATCCACTCGCAGCTCAACCTCAGACTCCTTATCAGAATCCCGAATGGCCTTGCGAGCATGTCCTTCTATGCCTATAATTTGGTTGCCTAACTTAACAACTAGTTGTGATTGTTGTCGATTAGCTTGGTGATACTGTTTATTATCCAGAATGCCATTCAACCATAAAGCATCAATTTTAGTGGTTAAGATATCCAACTGTTTGATGATCGCTGCGAAACGTGCCAACTGAGGGCAGCTGATCTCTATCTTATACTCAACAGGGTGGTTATATTCTGGTCGTTCATCGATACCATTATCTCTAAGCAATTTATCCAGTCGTTGCTCTTCTTGATCAAATCCCTGCTTTCTCTGGTCGATCTTCTCTAAAATCACCCTCTCTATGCTGTCGCTATATTCTCCGTTGCCAATGACATGCATAATCACGTCAATGAAGTAGAGTGCCCGTGAGACATTGCTGAAAACCCTGTCCATCGCCCGTTGTGCTGGCAAACTATTGAGTATTAGCAACTTCTGGAATGAGGGTTTCGAGTAAACTGGCCGATCTTTGGTCTTTAGGGCATCATTACTACTCATAATGACCATCTCCACTGATTATTAAGTTTTTATATTTTTAAGAATTTAAGTTTTTACAGTAATGTGCTTTTAGTAATGTGGTGATTTCTTGACCTATCTTTGTTCCACGAGAAGCACAGCTCATTTTAATCACTCGGTGTAATGACTCAGGGATATCAAAGGTCAATCGTTTCATAAGCTCTTTTTCAGAGCTACTATCACGGGTATCTACCCATTGATCTGGGCTTAGAACAACCTCTGGCTTGATCGTGGGTTTTGTGCTGAATGAAACTTTTTTATTACTCATTGAACGTATTCCATTAACTCTTTCAAAAACAGGGCTACTTCATTAAAAGCAGTCCCATTAGGGTCAACTTCATAGACAGCTCTGCCGCGGGCAGCAGCTTCAGCAAAGATGACGCGCTGTGTAATCGAAGCATTTAGGACAGGGATTGGGTAGCTTGATAATGCTTCACGAACATCTCGTCCAATAGCTGTTTTTGCAATTTTACGGTTTATAACAAAACATGATTTAAGTTTTTCCTTATAAACACGAGCTTCATCTATCAGCTTAACAACCTCCTCAGCAGCCCAAACGTCATAAGGGCTTGGCTGAATAGGAACGATGACTACATCAGAGGCCATAATCGCGCTGCGAGCAAGATCAGTTACTCTAGGAGGCCCATCAATAACGACATGATCATAACCATGGGCAATTGTTCCTATTTCTTTATGAATAGTTGCTCTAGGTAACCCGACGACGCTAAATAATGAATCCCCTTGCCTAGCTGCAGCCCAATCTAGAGAGCTTCCTTGCGGATCGGCATCAATTAATAGTACCCGTGCTCCATCAAACGCCAAAGCGGCTGCTAGATTAATGGACAATGTGGTTTTTCCAACACCACCCTTCTGGTTAAGCAATCCAAAAATCATTTTTACCCCTGTCGATTTTTTAAGACTTTAAGTTTTTATTATTTTGTAGTTTTAAGTTAATATACAGTCTACAGGCTAAAAACGCAATAGATTTTACTTTTTTAATGTTTAACTTTTTTGATTTTTAAAACATTTAAGTAATAACGTATTTGATGTATTAAGATTTTAATTAAAAAATTATTTAAGTTTTTTCAAAGCCTTCTTAAGGTAATCATTACTCTTGCCTATTCATGACAAAATCTGTTTTAATGGGCTCGACCACTGTCTCTTCGGAGAGTGTGAGATAGGTAGCTGGCCTTTAAACAGCATCGAACTTCATGCCGAAAGGCATTCACCCAACTGGGGGAACAATCCCCTCAGTGCAGGTGTTGTTCCTCTGGTTTTTTCTGGAGAGCAGCATCATGTCTATCATGGCTTTTGTAGTGGTCGTTCAGTTGAGCGTCATCTTCGTAGGGTTCCTTTTCTATATTCTGAGTCGACTTTGCGATCAGTTACTGTCGTTGTGGTGGCTGGCGTTCTTAAGAAACTTTAAGCGCTCCTATGCCACATGGCGTATTAATCCCGTTCGTTGTCTACTCAATTCACCGCGTTGGCTACTGCAGCTTAAACCGCTGCAGTGTCTGGGCGTGAAATCAACTTCTAACCGGTAGCGATACTGGTTTCATCAACCCCACCGGGGCACTTTGTTGCCCCTGGGGTGACAAGGTGTCCTTTTTCAGTGCTCCTGGAGAAATCACCGATGTCGACACAAACTTTAATCACTCGTACTGCTACCCGCTTTGGCGTGGAGGCTGGCAAGCTGTTAGAAACCTTGAAAGCCACCGCCTTTAAACAACGAGATGGCAGTGCGCCGACCAACGAACAGCTGTTTGCGCTGTTGGTGGTCGCTGAACAGTACAACCTCAACCCCTTTACCCGGGAGATTTACGCGTTTCCTGATAGGAACCTCAGCATTGTTCCGGTCGTTGGAGTCGATGGTTGGTTGCGTATTTTGAATGAGCAACCGCACTACAACGGCATTAAATTTATCTATGCCAATGAAGTAGTACAGCCTCCGGGCTCTAGAGTGGAATCTCCGTTGTGGATTGAGTGTGTGATCTATCACAAAGATAGAAGGCATCCTACGGAGGTTCGCGAGTACCTGGATGAGGTCTACCGAGCGCCAGTAACCCGGCCTAACGGTCAGGTAATTGAGGGCCCCTGGCAGACCCATACCAAGCGACAGTTGCGGCACAAAGCGCTGATTCAAGCGATTCGGGTAGCCTTTGGCTTTGGCGGTCTGTACGACGTTGAAGATGCTGAGCGTGTTTGTGAGCGGAGTGGGGCAGAAGAGCCTGAACTCACCATTGCAGCAGTAGAGATTGACCATAAAACCGTCGATCCGATTTTACAAAAGTTAACCGACCGAGCTGTTAAAGAGAGCTTATGGTCAGCCGCGCAAGAGTATGCCCAGCGACGTTTTAAAGGAGCTGAGCTAAATTATGCTCTGGAGCACTTGCGCCAAGCTGAACAGCGATCTTTGGCTGTTGTCGGACAGAAATCGAGCGCCAACCCTACGGTACGCCTAGCAGCGCCACCGCTAAAGAAAACCGCTCAAATCTAATCAAACCCAATGCGGGGAGTTGCCTCCCCGCGGGGGCACTCTCCGTTTTTTTATGATAGAGAGTGATGTATGAAGATTATTAATCTCAGCCAAGGTGAACCCGCGTGGTTTGCCTGGCGCCAACAAGGTGTCACCGCTTCTGAAGCTGCCATTGTGTTAAATCGCTCACCCTATAAGACACGCTGGCGCTTGTGGGCAGAGAAGACTGGGTTGGTCACTGAAGCTGATGTCAGCGCCAATCCCTGGGTTCGCCAGGGGATAGCGCATGAAGATCTCGCCCGACAATACTTTGAAGCCGCTAGGGGGGATATGTTGTTACCCCTATGTGTGCAGTCTCAGCAATACCCGATCATGCGTGCCTCCTTAGATGGCTTAAATGATCGAGCTGAACCAGTCGAGCTGAAATGCCCGAGCCCAACCGTCTGGCAGACGGTCTGTGAGCAGCAAACCGCTAGCGGGGCTTATCAGTTGTACCAGCTACAGGTACAACATCAACTGCTGGTGACCCAATCCCCTCTGGGCTGGTTGGTGTTTCATCACCAAGGAGAACAGCAGGTGTTTGAGATAGCCCGTGATGCTGGTTTGCAAGCGGAACTGCTGGAAGCCGCCGGAGCTTTTTGGCAACAGGTGGTTTCCAAACAGGCCCCTGAAAAAGATCCAGAGCGTGATGTGTTCACCCCACAAGGGGAGCAACTTAATGCTTGGAAACAAGCCGCTGTCGGTTATCGACAGTCCGATGAACAGATAGTAGCACTCAAACAGCAGTTGAAACGTTGTGAGGGTGAGCAGAAAGCTCATCTAGAGCAGCTCAAGGCGCTGATGGGGGATTACTATCATGCCACTGCTAACGGTTTACAGTTGACCCGTTATGCGGTGGCGGGACGCGTGAACTATGCCCAATTTATCGCAGATAGATTGGGTACGGTCACAGCTGATGAGTTAGCACCGTTTAGAGAATCTAGCACCGAGCGTTACCGGGTGACCCTACAAGGGCCGCCCAAAGGTGAAGTGCTGGCTGTAACGGCCCGCTAACTGCCTACGGCCTTATCAGCGCCGTAAGTCCCAACCCTTCTATCGGGGAATTCTCTCCGATAGGGGGATTTCCCCTTGATAACCCGATGTCGGGGTTTCTTTAAGCCCCGCACCTTCGGGCCTTAGAGAAGCCCCGATATTGGGTCTTCTGTCAAGGAGAATAATTATGAGCAATTTAACAGCAGCTGCGGTCCATCAGAGGGCTGATGGGCAGTGGCTAACGATTTTGCAGGCCCTAACCTCGAATATGCTGGCGGCAGCACTGAAACAGCCAGGAAAACATGTGAGCTGCCCGGTGCACGGCGGTAAAGATGGTTTTCGACTGTTTAAGGATGTTCAGCAGCGGGGGGGGGGCGGTCTGCAACACCTGTGGTGTTTATTCAGATGGTTTTAGCCTGTTGATGTGGCTGAATGACTGGAGTTTTCGAAAAACACTGTATGAAGTCAGCCACTGGTTAGGGTTAACGGGGGCGCGCTGTGACTCGTCTGAGGGCATACTGGGAACCTCGGTAACTGCATTCACCTCCGGGCCCTCTGAGGATAAAAAGAAAGAAACCAAGTTGGTCAACCACATCAACCGGGTTTGGCGTGAATCGCTGCCTTATACTGCTGAAGCGGCCTTACCAGCCCGGAATTATTTTCAAAACCGGGGGATTTGGTTTTTGCATGAGCGGATAGCGCAGGATAACGCCTTGCGATTTCACCCGAATCTGGGTTACTACGATGGTGCCATAAAGCAGTGGTTTCCAGCGCTGCTGGGGGCCATCCGGGATGCTGAGGGCCAGTTGTTAACCCTGCAGCGGATCTATCTCAATGCGCTGGGGCAGAAGGCCGCGGTAGCGCATCCAAAGAAGCTGATGCCCTTTCCCAAGAGTCGTCAGCTAACTGGGGGTGTGATCCCACTCGGTCGGCCAGAAGAGGGGGTATTGGGGGTCGCAGAAGGTTTGGAAACCGCCTTAGCGGTCGCTAAGGTGTGACCTCTTATCCCGTGTGGTCGACAGTTAATGCTGCCTTGATGGAGCACTTTGAACCGCCAGCGGGTGTGCATACCCTACTGATTTGGGCCGATCGCGATCGCTCAGCAGTGGGAGAACGGGCAGCCAACAGCTTAAAGCGCAAGCTGGCAGGAAAGGAAATTCAGGTGTATGTTTTTCTGCCCGATCCCCGAGAAGCCATCGGTGCTAAGAGCTTTGACTGGAATGATGTGCTGCTAAGTCAAGGAACTGCCGGTTTTCCTGTGGTAGAAGATTTAACCCAATCTTAGTCGTGTTAACCCCTGTCCTGGCTTAGGATGGGGGTTTTTTGTTGAGTCAATACGCTATAGAATGATGAGATAATCTTCTCAACCCGATTTAGCCTCACCAACATGACTAAGCAAGAAAAAACGGCACTGTTGCAAATAGGATTTCAGTGTTTAGCTTTAATATTTATTTAATCTGTTTTTTTATTGATTATCGAAGATATGGCTCACTATACGAATCTATTATGTAATAAAAATTAACA
>JASKGO010005324.1:0-14291 GCA_030556065.1 Holobus sp. GC000080
GTTTCTATGGAAACAATGAGAATTACTAATGTCGACGCCATTTAAAAATCAAGGCAAACCATTAAAAGATAGTTTCTAAAAACTTTTCTTTAATTTCAATAAAAAAATTAATATCTTAAAAAGTATTGAATTTAGGTATAGGGATGTGGTATATGAAAATTTATGTTTTTTAAAGAGGGAGAAGGTAGGATAATCGAATATGGGGTATTCCATTTGAAAAAATGAAGATAATTAGGGTAACGCGTTTTTTGTTCCCCCTGCATGATAAAGCAAATTTTCAAGGAATATTGACCCGATTTATCGAGAGAGGCGTATTTAAAATTATTTGGTAAGAACTTTTTTACATTGGGTTTACATGTTATGATTTTTTTAAAATTGACAAATTTTGCCATGAAATTTTTTTTTCCATGAATTGTTTGGTCTCTGCCATAAGTGTGATACATCAAATGAAAGGGCCTTTTAAGGCCTATAAAAAATAATTATAAAAAGTATATCATTCCATTTAAAAAAACATAACTTTGTATTATAACTTTTTAATCGAACACCCTCTATAACTTTAAATAATTTTAAAATGTAGTTTACTTAAGTCCTTACAATATACAAAAATCAAATTAAAAATATCATTATTATTATAGCCACAATATACGGAGACCACTTAAATGGGACACCCTGTATATATATATATATATATATATACATATCATATTGTTAATTATAGTCATAACATAATTTAAATAAAATATGGTATAATTCTTAATGTTCACAACTAAAGAGGACTTCTATAAACAACATTATTACAAATGGGCTAACATAATTACAAATAAAATAAAATATTATTAATAATAATTCACAGTTTATATAGAGATGGAAAACAATATTGAGTTCATAAATGAGATAAAATCAATAATAGTCATCAAGTCAAAAATCTTTTTGCTAAGTACTAAGTTTCTGGGTCAAAATCATTAATCGATTTAGTAATAACTAATAAAGATATACTATGTGATATTGATAGTTGTCCTCTCCCATTGTGTGCATGTAGCAATTTCACTTTCAAGTCCATTTATCTCAAAACACGTCATCTTCGATTTTTTATTTTTAACCTTAATTTCTAGGGCATTTCATCCTCTTTCCAAATCCGAGGTTAGTTTTCATACACTCTTTTCCGTTTTCCCGGAAATAATTTTTAAGTGCGCGGTGTCCTCTCCCATTGAGTGCATATGGCAATTGCACTTTCAAGTCCATTTATCCCAAAACACGTAATCTGCGATTTTTTATTTTTTACCCTTAATTTCTAGGGCATTTCATCCTCTATTCAAATCCGAAGTTAGTTTTCAAACACTTTTTTTCGTTTTCCCGGAAATAATTTTTAAGTGCGCGATGTCATCTCCCATTGTGGATACACTACTATGACAGGTAAGATATGACATACTATTTTAATAAATAGATTAATGCATTTTTAGTAACTGTTGCATATTTGCCACCTTTTAAACACTACCGACATGATGTTGGGTTTCCAATTTGTTTTTTTTAATGTGGTATTCCCTGTAGGCCTTATCCACATTCTTAATATGTTGGTATGTTCAAATAAAAAATAAAACAGAAGTATGGGAAGAAATCTTATTCAATTATAATTCCTATCCGACTTTATTTAATAGGACGTCTAAAAAATGCATAGAATGAAGATCCGGCAATAGTGAAAATAAGAATTACACAAAATATAACTAACCTTGTGCTTCGAAAATAATTCTTTAGAATTAAGATGAATACTTGGAGATAATGCAGGATAAAGGTAGGGAAATAGGTTTTTTTTTTTTTTCTGGGGAGGTGACATTCACCAAGGTGAATGCCGTAGTAATTAGGCCTAGGGCCCATTTTACTCCTGTACGTAGTGATGGGGATGCCTACCCATTCACCACCCTATATCTTGCCGGCCGTGGGATTCGAACCCATGACGTTCGGTTGTGGGAAATAGGGTTGCTTTGAATAGTGGAAAAAATATTGTCTACCTTCGCGAGCAATTCGCACAACGCTATTACCGATTTCTTCTTCAGTCACTGCTGCTTACTCGCCACGTGCTAACACGAAGACTAACTTTGTAAGTGTTTCGGATTATAAATATTTATTAGAAAAAATAGATTAGTTATGGAAGGCGAACTAACAGACTTCTTTAAAAGTAAAAATGCAAACCTTATCCAAATATTAAACATAAAAAAACATTCACACCCTCTAATACGCGAAGCTGCAATTTATATATACAATAGCATTGATAAATTAAAAATCTTAAATACATTTAGAGTTTTTAGCAATAATATGATCAACACTTCCATCAATGATATTAACGACCAAGTAAACGACTGTGAAATTGACAATATTGACAGGGATTTCGACGTTCTCTCAAGTAGCGACGAAATTTCAGTTGATAACCCCGTTGAGAATCATTTTGAAACAAATAGTAACAGTGGGGCTGGCAATAGCTCTATAGACGTAAATGAAACAATGGCCGATAAAAATGAGACTCTTAATGTTACCGAAGAGGAAGTATTTGGTCCATTTTTAATTGATTTATACAAAAACCCTCCTGCTACATTCGAAATTCTTCCGCAAAATTCGATTAATATTTATCCCAAAAGGGTGCCGAAACTATGCAATTTAGGATTATGGAAGGAAGATTTAAAATAGAAGAAAATTTGTACACAAAAAAAGATACTTTTAAGATTATTTTATTTGAAAAACTGAAAATGGCTAACAATACATGTATTTTCCAAATATGGAGTAAAAAATTTAACCGATCGTTTTCAAAGGTAAACATTTATTGCTACTGCGCTGCGGAAAGTTGCAAAAAAAATTAGAATTATTCTCGATGTAGCAAGTGGTTCTGCGAAAGTTTTGAGTAACTCGTTAAATTTTTCACATAAGGAAGGACTTACAAGATACGTCCGAAGTGTGGAGCGTAAATTAGCAGGAATTGATCTGCTATTAAAAAGTGTTGAAAACGTCCGTTCCCAACACATCCGACAGTGCAAAAATACTATTAAAAATTTATAAAAATTTAGATCGAGTGAAATCCGAGTCAGCTCACTATAAACTAAAATCAGGGTTTAAAGCCAGACATGACCGCTCCAGTGATGACATATAGGACCTTATTTTGATGCAAAGAGAAAATAACTGGAAGAATGAGTGTTACATTAAGAGAGTTAGCCAACCCTTATACGTATCTATTATGAGTAAGGAAAAGGTACAGCTAATAAAAAAAAATTATGTTCAAGCCAAAAATATACTTTGATGCATCTGGATCCCTTATTAGGCGACAAGACATTGACACAAAAGAGACGTCAATACAGTCTTGTTCAAAAACTGAATTCAAAGAACTGAAATGGTGTAAAATAGACATTGTTACCAATATAATTTAATATTATGCAGGTGTTATTCAATTGAAAAACTCTAAAGTGGTTCCCGTTTGCGAACTGTTCTAAACACGATATTTCAACTATTTCTTGCTGGCTTACTGAAACAAAAAACTTCTTTTAAAAAAATAAGTGCTGGCCTGTTTTTGATGTAGCCACCACCGATATTAGCTTGGCATTAATGAACGCAGTGTGTGAATCGTTAAATTCCATAAATTTAGACATGTATTTAAATATTTTGTTTGATAAATATAACGACAATAACATTGCCTCGACATTACTGAAGCATAATTTGGTAAATTTAAGAATATGTTATTGCCATTTAATGAAACTTATGATGAGAGATATCAATGGCAGATTTACCTGTAAAAGAGTTCAGGAAGTTTTAAAAAGGAGTATTGCAAGTTTCTACTTACAAACGAATTTCAAAAAACTTGAAAAAGCCATTAATGACTTTTTGATCATTCTTTGTGTTCAATGCCAAACAAACATATTTAAAAATGCCTTTGATAATGTATTAAATTATGACTATAATGAAGAGGCAATCGAAGAGGATGAAATATTTGAAAAGCCAACATCAGCAATGAGCGACACCTTTTTCGAGAATAATAAATTTTATCGTCTTTTTGAAGAAAATTTAACCAAATTCATGCACTCAAATGATTCAAACACTGAAGCCGAGAATGATTTTTATAATTTGGAATATGCGCATTTTTTCCTAAAGCATTACATTCCATTTATCCCCATGTGGACGTCAATAGAGGAGCCCATTTCAAATAAAAGTTTAGTTGAAAATTGATTTCGCGTTGTTAAAAATCAAATAATAAGATCTGATGAAATGCGCGATCGACCGTCTCGATTTGTTAGAAAAATACGTGAACATATATTAAGTAAACGAATTGAAGTACTATATAATGTTAAAAGAAAAGGGTGCGCTAAAGAAACGAAATCCATTCCCGGAAATATCACCGATAATAGTAAATTTGATAAAGCTGACATTGAGGAAACTTGGAAGGACAAAAAACAAAAAAGTTAAGACCTCTCATTTAGAAGCAGCCAAATTAAAAAAAAAAAATAATAATAACAAACTACTCAAAAAAACCCGAACATTAATATACCAGGATCCAGTTGTTTTAAGAAAACTTGGAAGATATTATGTTGTAGCAAAACTTAGAAATGAAAAATTGTATTGGAAAAGTTTTGACACACTCGCAGTAAAAGAATCTGGCGACACTTTAGATATGTATTTAGATAATTTTATAATCGACTTTACATTTAAAATAATGGCCAAAATGTCAAAACACTGCTACGCATTCACTCAAGGTGAGGTGAACAATTTTATGAATGACTTTATTCCCAAAACTGTGCCTAATCAGTTTTCTGAGTACATATTTCCGATCATAAAAAATCATCATTGGACATTGATTTTCGCCAGTAAAATTTCCGGTATTCGCTACTTCGACCCAATGTTTCGGTCTTGCAGAAAAGGGAGAACATACTTGAAGTCATTGGCCCAAATTCTAAAATTGCTGAATTTTGAAAATGTAAATTTGATGAATAATGACGAACCCTATCCGTTACAAAGGGATTCCTACAACTGTGGGGTCTTCATTTTGTATTATTGTGCCGTTCTCTTAAACAAATTATAATGGGAAGATATTAACCCAAATTTATACCGCAATAACATTGAAAATTTAATAATTTCCAATTCCGATAATTTATCAGAATTATGCTTATATTGTGCGGAACCAACGAAGGCAATAAAATGCAAAAATACGAACGATTTTGATTTTTGTGAACTTTGCCTTTAAAATGTATATAATCAACTTTTTGTCGCTCCTGCATTATTAAATTATTATTTTTTATGAATCGTTGATGATTACAGAGATTTATTAATTGTTATTGATTAAATTTTCTTAGTATTTTTCGTACTTAAAGTTAAATCAAACGAAAATACGTTATGAATTATTTTTGTTACCTTTCTTCTGTTTTTTATTTTATTTTTATGTATGTACATACCAATATTATTAAGTATGTGGATTAGACCTATAGGGGATACCACATAAAAAAAAACGCATCGGAAACCCAACCTCATGGGTGGTGCGGAAAAGAGTTTGTTAAATTTGCGACAGCTACTAAAAATGCATTTTTTTTTAAGTTTTATCTCATATCTTACCTGTCATAGTAGTGTATCCACAATGGGAGACGACACCACGCACTTAAAAATAATTTCCGGGAAAGCAGAAAAAAGTGAATGAAAACTAACTTTGGATTTGGAAAGAGGATGAAATTCCCTAGAAATTAAGGGTAAAAAATAAAAAATCGAAGATGACGTGTTTTGAGATAAATGGACTTGAAAGTGCAATTGCTTTATGGGTGATTCCGTTCTAACTGTGATTATTTTGATTAAAAATTGCAACATTTTGGAATGAAACTTTTTTAACTTATTTATGAATATTATTTATATATTTTACTCTAAAAATATAAATCTGAAAGGATTTTACTACAACTTTAAAGCCTTAAGAACGAGAAACAAATGTTCAATTTCCCGTTCCACGGTACTGACAAATAATAAATTTGGTATAAATTCTTAAAGAAAATGGTCAAATTTATTCATTAAATATGTTTTAACATTTTTAAACTCTTTTATAATAATTATTTAACACATTAATCATGATTAATAACAATTTTAACGATTAAGTTTATAGCAACTACAATCTAATTTATAGAATTTAACATAAAATAAATTAATTAATTAAATTAATCAATATTGAATAAATTAACTGAATTTAATGAATTTATAATAATTAATGAACTAATTAATATTTAATTAATTAGTATATAATTTATGGTTTTCATCGCAGCTTTTTTTAATTCTTGAACTTCGTCGCAATGATATTGTTTCATTTTTTTCTAAATTATCTTTGTCAGCATCTTTTCCAAGACATTTCAATTTTTCGGTTAATTTTGGTGATGAATTATCTGATTTCCTTTTTCTTGCCACCAATTTTTTGTTGATTTTTTCTGGTGTATCATTTATAGAGTAATCAATTTTTCCCATAGCATAATGTATGCAAGGATTTTTATTCGAACAATCAAAACAACTCAATGAATTAAATAAAATAAAGTTATGTTGTATTTTATTCCATGTATACTGATGTACTTTCGTAGTACCGACGAAAGGCTTAAAATGGTTCAGTAATATTGAATCAAAATTTGTTATTTCATCTTCTGTAACGTAATCAATATTTACAGATTTAACACGATCTCGCAAAATCGCCAGGAAAGAATCAAAATTTGATACATCCGTGCCGTATTTCACTTGGTCGTCAGCTAATTTTTTTACGTAGCCACCGATCCCATCAGCTGGACTTTTTCCATGACCAGCTTCACTAAAGTTATGTGATATCTTCTAATTGAGAATAGCACTGAGGCAAGTACTGCGTTATAAGATAAAACATTTTTTTATTGTGGTACTGAGTCGATGAACCATCGCTCATTATGTGCAATTTTGTTATTTCTGGGTTGGTAGCAAGATAAACGTCAACTATTTTTTTTATGTGAACTATAATAGCAGGAGGATCGTGTCTGAGTGATTTAGACAAAGTAGCAAAGCCTTGGGAAGATTTTGAAGAGTAGACCATGCCAGTGTGTAAAGTACATTGTACTCTACTAGCCCCAAAGTATACTGACTGAACGTCATCTTCATACTTACAGGAATAATTTTCACTGAAGTCAATCAAGAGTCCTAACTCATTACTTTGTAGAGACTGAGTAAGTTTTTTCATAGAGTTATTTTGGTGAGTAATTCTATATTCATGGGCTATAAACAAATCTAGTTCATAATTAAAATAGTTATTTGCTTGCCGTATCGTACATGAAATTATTTTTTTCGAAGTAATTTTAACAATTATTGCATTTTTTGTTTTTTCATTAATTCTTTGTTCTGAAGATACTTCCCATTTTATGTAAGACATTTTATCAACAGGATTAGTATCTTTTAAATTAAATTCCAAATTTTTTAATTTACACGTTTCACACTTTCTTGAAAGACATACTTCAGAATTACTGTCACACAAGACGCTGTTTAAAATTTTATATGACGTATTTTCTGTCAGTAACTTATGACCGTGAAAAGCTTGTACCAACAAAGAAAAATTTTCATGGGTGAAGCACGCACACGTATTTCGTCTAGAAATTTTTGGTTCAATACAATACTTTGGGCGTAATTTTGCAAAAGTCGATTAGTTAACACGGTACGTACTTTGAGAACAAAATTTGGAATGTAAATCTTTAATCGTAGCATTCATATAACGCTTTGTTACTTGTTTACCGTTCATTTTTATAGAAGCCTTTTTATCACGAATTATTTTGCTATTTTCTTCATAAAAACTTGTGACTCGATCCTGAATAAATTTTTGATTGCTTTTCATATTTTTTACATATTCCAGTGGTTTATTATTCCTATGAACTCTTGAAGAAATAATAGGGACGACATTTTTCCTAATAGCAGATAGTTGTCGGTATTTTTTTACAATTTTCCCACTAACGGCTCTACCTAATATTTGCTTGAATTTTGAACTTCTTGATTCTTGATAAGATGATTTTAGTTGCTGTACCATGACTTCATGAAGAATTAATGTTTTACGAACTTCTGGGTTTACATCTTGACCGTTTAACATTTTATCAACTTTAGATTCATGAGATATTGAGTCTGATTTTTTTATATTCAAACGCTCTAATTTTTTATGTAAGCTATTAACTTTCGTTTGCAGATTTTTATTTTCATCTAATAAGTTTTTATTGTCTCTGAAACATTTACGTTGATTTTTTTGAATTCGTTTCTTTCCTACCTTTGCTTGTTTAGATTCACTGTTTTTATTTATGTTATTTTGCTCTGTTGTCTACTCAATATTTTCTTTTTGTCGTTTCCGTGAGTTTCTTTTCCATATATTTTGTTGTTTGCGACGAGCTCGCTTTTCTCGTTCTGATAATTCATCAATTGGCTTCAGCTTTCCTTCCTTTTTTCTTTTTTCATTTCTTGCTCTTTCACTTTGACGGTATTTTTCGTAAGCCTTAGGATCGTTCCGTATTTTTTCTCTCCTCAATTGTTCAGCAATACGTTTTTGTTCCAAACGATGTTGTTTTACTTCGACACTAACTTTATTCTTACGTTTGTGTTTTATTTTCGATGATAATTGTTGAATCTTGTCACTTTTATTGGCATTAGTATCAGGTAGTTTTCTAGTGCGAAGTATTGGTGCCATCTGTATTAAAAAATAGTATATTATAACCCAAGGCCAGAAAGTTGGATTTCCTGGCGGGTGTGAGATGGTGGCCGAGGCGAAGCCGAGGCCATTGTCTCACACACGCTATTACATCCAAAACTTTCTGGCCGTGGGTAGTATACTATTTTTCTTGATCTAGCGCCGAAAGTCCGGGCTTTATGGCCGCATACAGTTAGCGCTCAAACAAAATATTATTGACAGTGACAGCAAACTAATAGGTTAGAATGCACCCTCCCGCCGAAAGTGCGGGCTTTCTGGCCGCATACATGAATATTACTGGACTGTCGACCACAAAAATCTTGTAACCTGCTAGAGTGCGCTGCGGCCACAAAAGTCGTTCTTCCCGGAGTAAAATGCGGCCAGAAAGCCCGGACTTTCGGCGCGAGATCAAGAAAATTATAATTTTTTAATAATTAAAATAATTTTACAGCTAATTACTAGTACCAATCACTATTTTTATTATTTTTTCATATGGTACTGACAGACACGGTACTGACATTTTTATTTTAGATGACAACTGTAATTTTTTGGTTATGTATTTAATAATATCCATTTACTGTAAAATTGAGGCTAGTATTACATACAAAAATTTAATACTCTGGTTCGAAAAAATTAATAGTTGATGAAGTTTATCAATACCACGGTATCGACAAGAAAATTTATGACATACCTTTTTTAAAATTGAGTTCTAAAATGACACGAACTCTTGGCACTATTTCATCAACTCAATGTTTGTAAATATTATCCATGTAACGTACTTTTAACATGGTTTACTAGACGTTTCATAAATCTTAAGGTAGACGGCGCTCGAGTCATAAAAATTCAAATTCAAAAATTCGGTAAAATTTAAAGACAAAAGTTATTGAACTGGAATTCAATGTTAACTTGATGCATTGAACAAAAAGTGTGTCAATTTTTTTCATTTGGAGCATAAACATTAGAATTTATGAGGTAATTAGTTTAAATCATTTATTGTGACAAAAAAATACACCATGTACAGGTAAATTCTAGAAATGGACATGACACGGTACTGACATTTAAGTGATATATTAAAAGTTTTCTCTGAGTGGCAAGTTATATTATATAAAAATAATGTTGAAATATGTTTATTATTATCCAATAAACACAAAAATTTCATTACTAGATAATTAATTAATGAGAAATGAGAACAAACATACAGGACATTAAAAATCACAGTTACAATGGAATCACTCATATGCACACAATGGGAGAGGACACCGCGCATCTATCAATATCACATAGTACATCTTTATTTGTTATTACTAAATCGATTAATGATTTTGACCCTCTAGGTGATATATGTGTCCAGTCCTTAATTTGTTGAGTTAACATACTATTATTTAAGACATTTACAATCCTTTTTGTATATAAATTATTACTAAAATTGTTAATATATTTTGACAACTAATATAATTTTCACTAATTTCCTCAATAAACTCTAAAAATTTTGTATGTGAACCACTTGGTGAATGATATATCCAACCCATTATTAAATCGTTTCTCCCAAATTTTATTCTTATGAAAGAGCACCAATAGTTCATTGGTTTCGTTATAATTAGTTCAATTTTAAATTCTAAGTCATTTCTAATGTAAGTTATTACACCACCTGTTTGTCTACTCTCTGAATTTACACGTAACATATTGTAACCATTAAAGCTAATTTCTTGATCCTCCATACTTCCGTCAACATGTGTTTCAGTTAAACATAGAATGACTGGCCTCTTCTTTTTGAGGAAACCTTCAAATTAATCTTTATGCAATGGTACACTTTGAGCATTTTGAATATAAATTCTATCCTGTAGTTGCTGCTTCTCCCCTTTAGAATATTTCATTCTCTCTTTTCTTTGGTTCACTTTAGTCTGATATACTTAACACACATTGTCAAAGGATGAATGATCAGTTGGTAGTTCCAGGCTCTGATTCTTATTTTTTATGATGCAATTAATACAGCTCTTCATTGTAGCCTTAGAGTCTTTAGTATCATGATCCTCTAAGGTACAATGGGCACAAACCTTCTTATTTGTACAATCCTTAGCTTTGTGGTTATACCCACAACACTTAAAGCATCTTAATACATTTATATATTCAAAAACCAAACACTTTGCAGACCATTTGATTTTTACACTTACTTTTTCTAATACATTGGTAAAGCTAGTTTCATCCACTTCAATGATGGCTGAGTAATTTATTCATCCTTGTTTATTTATAAATGAATGGTAAAATGCTAACACCGTTAATTGTGATTCTTCATTAATGGCGTCTCTATTTTGTCTCTTAATTGCCATTGTTAAGTCAGCCTTACTTAATTCTTCTTTTATTCCAGTGATTTTTACTTTTGGTGTGACACCTTTTACTGTGGTCATATTTAAATTGCAGCATTTGTTTTTGATTTCCTATTATAACTTCTCCGCATTATCCTTAATTCAGGAGATGGCTACACCTTCTCGAATATTCCCTAAACTATTCAGTTCAAGATTTAGTGTTATCTTCTTCTTTTTCATCCATCCCTTTAGCTTCCTTTGACTTGATTAATATAATTTCTTCATTTGATCCTTTGAGGGCATCTCTATAACTGGGTTTAGGTCTTTTTGTTTCTTCTACTTTCGTTTTTCTTAGAATAACTATTTCAGTCTGCAATTTATAAATCTTTTCTTTTAAAAGCATTTTATTTTCTTCTAGTAATTTATTCTTTTCATCATGAACTTGGCACAACTTTTCTAGATGACTTGTATTCTCAGCACCACATGGTTTCTCTACATTTTGTGAGGTTATGTCGGCACACGAAGTACAAGTTATTCTGCAATCTCCCGGTACTGCTGTATTTAAACCCTTTTTCCTTGCTAAACAACTTCTATGGTAACATGCGCCACAAATAATGCACACTACTATTTTAACAGTACTATTTGTACAACAAGCAAGACTTATTTTATGCGAATCTTCTTCAGCTGCCTCATTGCCCGCCATTACGATATCAAGTTTTTGCTTGCAATCATAATTTGTTAGATGCCAAACTAATTAAATTACTTACACTTACATCATATTTTCAAAAATGAAAACCTATTTTAAAAAATAGCACTAAAGAAGAAGCCAAAAAAGTCAACAGGAACCGAGAATCACCAATGCGTTTGAATCCAAGCTTTGGCAAACTGCGCAGTTGCAGCATATCTAGAGAGAAGCTTTGTTGTGAAGGTTTCCAAGGATTTTTTTGTTAATTCGGCTCATACAATGGATTGATATAAGGAAGTCGACAGTCAGCACAGTTGTTTTCGTAGGCTGTATAAATGCATTAAAATCGTCGTTATGGATATTTGAAAACTAATCATATTCCCAAGTCATCTGTAATCAATGCATTATGAAAATTGTCGAATGCAAAAAATTTAACTCAAAATATATTTCACAAGTATTTTTTAAGAATGATTCTTTGTTTATGGAATGCAACATATCCGCGCATATTATATGCACTTATCGTTTGTACTTTTATTGTAATAACTTGTGGTTTATTGGACCACGTGGTTGTGAAAATGGACAAAATAGGTAATTTTTCAATGAAACTTGGCAGATGGAAGAAATACATGGAAGTTGATGAAATGTGTGAAAATGAACGTTATAGGTTTATCGTGGCGCCTTTTATTCAATTGTTTTAATCAAATCGCAATTAAAATTCGTTTTTTGGCTATAAATTCGCATTTTTTTTTAAATAATTATTTATGAATGATTCTTTGTTGATGAAATGCAACATATCCGCGCTTATTTTATGCACTATATGTTTACTTCATAATGACCTTATTTGTCTAGGAGTAAATACATTTAAAAATACTTAAGTAACGATTGTCATTATGCGGACAGCTGACGCGTCCATTTGGTTATCTAAGAGATATATTTATTTACAATGTTTTAGTTATGTTATATTTCTTAAGTAATATTTTTTTTTTTCAAAAATGTTATGAAAATTAATAGAATGCATTTGTGAAATTCTTTAGTAGAACTTTGTATAAAAAATGTACATTTTTCAATAAAGAAACAAAAAAATTAAATTGCTAACGATTAATTGTTATTTCAACTTAGAGTGTCTAAACTGCCTTGGGTTTTTCGTTATTCTTACTTATAAAGCATATCCTATAGCGATTGAAAGCGCTCAGCATCAGATGCCATACACAACACTTCGCTGGAGCTGGAGTGATGGGAAAACTCCACTTGTGCCTGTGTTGTGGACCCTTCGTAACAATGAGAGCTAAAATAATACTAGCCAATTGCTTTCGGTGTTCATAGCAAATGGCGGGAAATCATGGCTTCTTCAACTCGAAACTACAGTTTAAGCAGCATTTTTTTTATAAATGTTGGTCAGTACTCAAACGGGCAAAATTGGAAATATTTTAATGAAACTTGGCAGCTCGATAAAAGACATGAATGTTGATGAAATGTGTGAAAATGAACGTTATTATAGGTTTCTCGTGGCGCCTTCTATTCAAATGTTTTAACAAAATTGCAATTAAATTTGATTTCATTAGCGATAAATAGAATTTTGCATTTCTGCGCATATTATGAGCTTTTATCATCATTTGTACTTTAATTGAAGTTTAAATATTTTTAGTTCATTGGTCAACGTGGTTGTGTAAATGGGCAAAATTGGAAATTTTTTAATCAAACTTGGCCGACCGATAAAATACATCTTAGTTTTCGGTTTGGTTTCGAAGTGCACTCGTTGAACAGCTAGTTTCAATAAGGTACTGAATAGTTGCAATTGTTGCAAACTTCCCTTATTTCTATACTGGGTTTCCTAGCGAAAAGTATCCACCCGGAATAACATGAAAACTACTCATTTTGTTGTTAGGGGGACATCTTTTGGAATATATCGTTATGGCGTAACAGACACCCCCTGGCCCCCACGGCCCCCGACTTAAAAATCTTAAATGGCAGGGGGGGTAAAAATTTTAATAAGTAGATTTATAATTTATTTAATAAGTTGATGATATAATTTAATATTAACATTAAAGTAATATAACATTGAAAAGTGAAATAAAAGGGAGAAATGAAACAATAATTGGAACAATAAACTGTTGACAGCTCGGCAAGTCGCCTGACTTCCACTACAGCCCATTTCACGATGAGGCGATTTTCTTCCTATAAACCAATATGGTCCACAATCTGATCATATATGTCGGGCATTCTCTCCTACTTTTAATGTAATACAAAGGATTTGTTTCATTCAGTGTGCAAAAAGGGACTCACCGCCAAAAGAAGGAATTTCTCCTCGACGAAAGCTTTCAATGGCGTAACGTAGATCTGGTATTAATAATCTTTAAAGCATTGACTAAAGATTTCACATAGACGCGCTGCCTAGTGGAGAAAAGTTGGGACACGTTCTTCCATTGAGATTCCCGTTACTTTTCCACTGACCTTCCACTGAGATATTTTTCGGCGTTTAGCCAAACCGAGTGTTTCCGAAAAATATCCCTTTCCGCGCATGCACAAATATCAACTGATCACCAAAACAAATACACCATGTTGAACTTTTCAAACATCTGATCTGTGTCATAATTAAGGGCTGTTAAAAGTGATTTTAGACCATTTGGATGAA
>JASKGO010005325.1:0-21196 GCA_030556065.1 Holobus sp. GC000080
GAAAAAGCTAAAAAACTGCTTTGTATTTTATTGAAACTGATCATTGAAAAATTAATTAAATTCTACAAAAGTTCAATTCTTTAAATTTGATTATTTAAAACGAAGTTTTTTTATTTAATTGAAAATTTTAAATGTTAAAAACTGATAAAAAAACATTTTTTATTGTTAAAAACTGATTTAAAAAAAAAATCGAAACACATTTTTGCAAAAGGAACTATTAAATACTTCTTTGTATTTTAAAGAAGCAAACCAATGAAAGATAAATTAAATTCATTAAAAGGTTGGTTATATCTTTAAATTTACTTATTTAAAAAGAAGTTTTTTGTTCAGTTTTAATGATTGAAAACTTTGCTAATTAAAAAAAAAATTGTAGAAAAAAGACATTTTAAATTTGCTAGTTTTCAAGACCCACTTTTTTAAACTTTTAATTTAATATTAAAAAATAAGGAAAAATCTGTTTGAAAAGTTCGTTTGAAAAAACGACTATACGTTTAAGCAACGCACGCAAAAAGAGAGGATATTATAAAATAGAAAATCTGAAAGGATTGGAAGGGTTTTATTTTATTTTATTCTTTTTTTTTTCTCTATAAAAAGGGATTTATAATTTGTGCATCTGTATGTTGTGCGTGTGTGTGTGCGTGCGTGTAAGTAACCCTAAACCCTTTTCATGTGACGCGGAAGGAGGTAAACACAGCTGCACATCTTTCACTTCCCTTTTAATTCAACTCTTCAGCTCTTCAACTGTTTTCATCTCTTTTTCCCTCTTTCTTTTTTTTGCTGTTCTTTCTTCTCTTTTTTACATTTTAAAATTTAGTTTTACGTTTTTTTCATTTGTTGTTTTAGATTTTTTTTTTTTCACTTAAATTGTATTGTTTTTTTTTTTTTTAATTTATAGATAATTAAGTTTTTTATTTTCCAAAAATTTATTATTTTTTTAAATTTTCAAAAAACAGACGAAAATTCACTGCTTTTTAAATATTTCTTATTTGTGACTGAATGGCTCAGGAGTTTCTTTGTATTTAACCCTTTTCGAGAAATCCCTTTGACCCCTTTTGCTCTCGAAACTACAAAACAAAACCAAAAAAAGAAATGAAACGAAACGAAAAACGTAAAACGAACTTTAAAAAACCAGCTGTCGCACATATTCTTCTTCTTACCGTACTTTGTTTTATCTTCTTTTTTTAAATTACAGTTTTTACTTGCCTTTTTTTATATATTTTTCACTATTTTTCTTAGCAAAAACAAAGGTTAATTAAAAAATAAAATAAATTTCAGACAATCAAATTTATCAAGCGGATTTTGAGGAAACGCTTCCGGAATTAAAAGAATTGGAACTGCGGGGCAACTTCCTTTTCGAATTCGCCGGAAGATTTCCGAGAAGCTTGCAGAAACTTTACTTGGTAAATAATTTAAATTTAAAAAAAAAAGGAAAATTTTAGGTGAATTTATGGTGTCAGTGGTAGGCAACTCTTCAAACAGCGATTCAAAATTTCAAAGTTTTACCGCGCTACGAAAACTTTGAAAACTCAAAAAAACTATTGAAAAACAATAATAAATTGTAATTTAAACAGGCGGACAATCGGATACAACGCATAAGCGATGCAGATACGGCAAATTTTGAAAATTTACAAGTTCTGCATTTGCGTAACAACATGATTCGCAAATTGGATGGATTTAGCGCTGCGATGACGAATTTAAAATATCTAAATTTGCGCGGAAACGGTATAAACAAACTGAGACAGTTCCGGAAGTTGCAAGTTTTACCGAAATTAGACACGTTAATTATCGTTGAGAATCCAGTCACTGGTAATTTTTTTAATTTCGTTTTCTTTTGACTTGTTTTTTTTTTTTTCTTTTTAATTTCTAAATACAAAAATCAAAATTTCTATTTTTTTTTTTGGTTTGTTTTTTTTAAAGGAATTACTGGGGGAGAACCGGAAGACAATGAAGCAGGTGCCGATGCTGAGGAATTAGGAGAAGACAAAGAAGAAATTGATCAAAATAGGTTTTCGAATTTTCAATTTTTCAGTTTTTATTTTATAATTAAAAGAAATTCTTTTTTTGCATGAAACCAAATGTCCCAATTGAAACCAAAGAGTTGCTTTATTGGTTTTGTTGCCAAATTTGATTAGGATTAACAAATCACCTGTGAGTTTTGCGGAAAGAGAAGAAGCTCGAGTAAATTTCTTAAGTAAATTTGAGGAAATTATGGAGGAAGAGAGTTTAGTTTTCAACATTCTTGCTTTTAAATTTGAAAATTATGATTTGTTTTTCTTGTAGGCAGCGATGATGAAGTTGGGCCTTCGAGCACTGGAGGAATCCTCACCGATAATGAAGAACTGGAAGGCTAATCGATTAATTACTTAATTTTCATGTTTGTTTTCCAAATCTAAACATTAAATTTATAGAAATTTCTTATTTTTAAATAATTTCTTAATAAAAAATTAAAAAACAAAAATTGAAAAACAGTCAATCGTTTATTTAATGTTCCCAAAAAGGCCATGGTAACAGCAATCAATTTCCAATTTTTTAACATCAAAATGAGCCTTCAGAGGGCTTTAAGGGCTTCCAGGATTGGCACTTCGCAAACGATGCATCCAAATTTCGAACGGTTGAAAACCGGAAGCAAATTTGTTAACGAAAAGCAGAAACATTGTATGCCCTAAGCAAATCCACAGCAGCCACGGGCTTCTGATCACTAGAAAAATTTCCAGTAAAGGCAGAAGTGTCCAGAAGATCATTGCCAAGTACAAATCGCTCATTCGTTGCGCAGCAAAATTGCGACTGCCGTTTACATCGTTTTTAGGGCCACCCAGAAAGCTCTCCTTTCGCGCCCAAAGATGTACC
Source organism: Holobus sp. GC000080 (assembly GCA_030556065.1). Taxonomy (NCBI): domain Eukaryota; kingdom Metazoa; phylum Arthropoda; class Insecta; order Coleoptera; family Staphylinidae; genus Holobus; species Holobus sp. GC000080. The sequence continues at coordinate 2,848 of JASKGO010005325.1, forward strand.
AGAAATTGCCGTAGGGCTTCGGGATTGCGATCGGTCAAGTGGTATTTTTGGAAATGCAAGCGCACCACTTTCGGAAATCTTCCGCTGAACAAACTGAGCTCCGTTTGCGGCACCAGGTCTTCGTACCAGATGGTCACATCGTAAACTGCTTGCAGCACCTGACGCTCGGACATCTCGCGGGCTATATGCACGAAGCCTTGCGTTCTTGGATGCAACACATTTTCGTAAATCTGCAAATGAAGAAATATTTTATTTTTTTCATTTATTAAAATATCAAATGGAATTTTGGGATACAGTTATGAATTAGTGTATTAAAATTAGAAAAATAAATTGCAAAAAAAATCAAAGAAAATGAAGCATTTCATAGGAAAATGAACAAATTAATAAGGCATCAGGTGACCTTGAAAGAAGGCTCAGTAAATAAGTAGAAAACTATTAACAATTCAGAAATTTTGTTTTCACAAATTGAAAACTTAATTGATTGGCTATTGAAATTTGCAAAAGATTTAAATGTTAAATAGTGTAAATTCAATAAATAAAACTAAAACGAGAAGAAACTGAGTAAACAGTTGAAGAGCGACGAAGAACGGGCTGCAATTCGCTGTTGATTACCACGAAATTAATTGGGACAAGTACATTTTGGATGTGGTACTGGGCGCGCGGAGATTCTACATGAAAGAAGACCCGCGTACCATTCCCGATGCCAAAAAGTTGTTGCGTCGCCTATACATTTTGGATCAGGCCAAGAACATTTTGCTTTTGGTCTTCGTTTTCTTCTTCTTGTATACGTATGGAAACGTTTTGCTTGGCGATTTCTTTCGATGCATTCTTTGACACTTAAATGGTTAAATGTATAATGCAAACAATTCATTTGTAATGTTATTCATTCTTTAGCAAACGTTTCAAATGTTTAGGAGTCGGTAAGGCTGCAAGTGACCTTGAAAGAAGGCTCAGCAAATAACTAGCAAAGTATGTGCAATTTAGAAATTTTGTTTTCACAAATTGAAAGTTTTATTAATTGGCTATTGAAATTTGAATAAAATTTAATAGTTTAATGGTGAAAAATGGAATCAATTCAATAAATTAAACAAAAGCAAAAAGGCGTTTATTTAGAAAATTCAAATTTTCCAGTTTAACGTTCTGTAACTTCAAAGTTAGTAAAGTTTTAGGGCTCTTCTCTTCAAAAATTGAAAGTACATTTATTCAACTATTAAATAAGTGTAAATTAATAAAATTCTGATGACAAGTCAAAAAATTATTAAATGAAGTTATTAAGTTCAAAAAAATTCAAAAAAAAAAGATGAAATTTCAAATTTCAAAAAACTTTGAGAATTTATTGCTTAATAAACAGCGGAGAAGTATCTTCCAAATTCCAATTATTTGTTTACAAAAACTAAAAAAATATTAATCATATTTAAAAAAGTAAAATACAATCTTAAAGTTGGTTTTTACCAAAAAAGAAAAATATTAAAAAATAAATATGAATGCGCCGGGATTTGATAGCTAAGCCCATTTATTCGAAAAAAAAAAAAATTAATTAAACATACAAAATAAGAATAGAATTGAGAATTCCCTTTGAAATTAATAAAAGTATAGCAAAAATATTAATTAATATATGCACATCACATACAGGATGATCCAACAATTAAAAATGTTAAAAAATAATTATTTTTAAATTTTTATTTAAAAAAAAAGTTGTTTAACACTTTAATTAATTGTTAATTCCTAATAATTACTATGCATTTTATCATTATATACCATAAATATAAGCTTTTGATAGTTTGTAAATGTAAAATAAATAAAATAAACCAAATAGCGAGTTTTTAAAAATAAAATTAAATTAAATTTTGAGATAAATACTTATTCAGCAGCAAATTTATTGTACTTTTTGCAAGAAAATCAAAAAGTTCTTTTATTAATCGTTAAACTTAATAAAAAAACTTAATTTCTTAAAGAATTTTCAAAAAGTTATTGCCATAGGCCGACAATAATTAAAATAAAATTTATTTCGAAGGAAAGTTTAATTATTTTTTTTCAGTTTAAAACTCAAATTAATTTTTTTTTTAAGAAAAATAATTTTTTGTAATTTACAGAAACCAAACTAATTTTGATACAAATATAAAAACATTAATAACTTTTAATTAATTAACAAAACTAATTTTACAAAAAAAAACATTAATAAGTTTTAATTAATAAAAAAAAACTGCAATAGAACGAAGAAAAAAAGTACTTACAGGCAAATTGTTTGCATTTGCAAAACGATCGCTTGCACTTTTGGTTTTCGCCGTAAAATCGGTTCCTTCCGGAAAAATTAAAACGTTGAATTTCCACTTCAGGTCGGCAAAATAGTTTACAGCATCCGAAAGGATAAATTTGTCCTGATCCCATTGCCTTTTAATGAAAATGTATCCTCCTAATTGCATCATCCACCCTAAAATTCCGTAAATTTTTTTTGTTAATTTCTTACATGCAATTTTTCAAATTAAAAATACAAAAAATAGAAAAATTACCATACCGACAGCAGGTGCGTGTCTTATTGAATCCTTGAGGACGAATTTCGTAGGATAAAACCATCGGTTCGGCGAGAAAGTGTTGCCGAAAACGGCCGGCCAAAAGAAATTCCAATCGGTCCGCGTCCGATGGTTCATCACAATCAAACAGGATTCATTTGCATCAATCGGATCGCCGCTTATTAAAATTTTGCAACCGAATAGAAAGTGCAACAAAGCCTGCGAGTAAATTAGTTAATTATTAATCGTTTTTTTAATTAATTTTTTTGTTTTGTTTAACTTACCGCTGGATACATTTGCCAGAAAGCCATGAAGAAGTCTCCGATTCGGCGGTACAGCTTATTGGAGACAAGGAGAACCGGCAGCAAGGGACAATAAAACATTGCGTAGCCTGTAAAAAAAAAAATAAAATTAAATAAAATTAATATTGAAAAATAAAATTAAGTATTAAAAACATTGAAAAAAAAATACTTTTACCTGATAAAATGCTGGAAAACCAAAGCACCAGGTAAATTATGCCCATAAAGTGACCCATTTTTTTTTTAATTAAATTTAATTTAATTTAACTTTTAACTTGTTTTTAATTTAATTTGAGTTTATTTTGTTGAGAATTTTTTAAGTAAATTGGTCTGAGATTACATTTTGCTAGTTGCTAGTGAACTGTAAAGAACAAAAGTGGAATGGTCCAGCAGATGATCCTCTTGCAGCCATTTCGGATGCTGCGCCCTTCGCTTCCACCGGTTTATTGATCGGCCCTTTTCCATCGCTTCATCCCTTTTTTAACCTTGCATTACATACTTATTACTATCAGTCAAAGCTTTTATGTCTATTCATCAATTCATTTCAAAAATTTCTACGATTAACCATTCCGTTAAAAAATGCTTTCATTTTGACATTTTTTTTTTGATTTTGCTGAAAGAAAAACTCCAAATTTTTAAACTTTTTTTCAAAATTAAATTATTTTTTACTGTTTCAGAAAATGGCAAAACTTTTGGAATTAATTTTTTTTATAAATTATCATTAAGTTTTATGAATAATTAAGAAACTTTTTGATTTTCTATACAGAAAACTACAATGAATTTGTTACATAAAAAGTAATTTGTCTCAAAGTTTGAACTTTTTTTATTTTTAGAAACTCACCATTAGGTTTAGTTTATTTATTTTACAGTTATAAACTAACTAAAGCATATAATTATGGACAACAATGTTTATTTAAAAAGTAATTATTTGGAATTAACAATTAATTAAAGTTTTAAACAATTTTCCTTTAAAAAAAACTTTAAAATAGTTTATTTTTTAGCATTTTTATTTTTTGGATCACCCTGTATATAATGCGCTAATATTAATTAATATTTTTGCTATACTTTTATTAATTTCAAAAGGAATTTTTAATTCTATTCTTATTTTGTATGTTTAATAAATTTTTATTATTATTTTTTTTTTTTCAATAAATGGGCTTAGCTATCAAATCCCGGCGCTTTCATATTTTTTATTATTTCCTTTTTTGGTAAAAACAAACTTTAAAATTGTATTCTAATTTTTTTTTAATATGATTAATATTTCTATCATTTTAATTAACAAAGGAATCTAAATAGAAAGACACATAAATTCAAAGCTGTTTATTAAGGGCAAGTTTCCAAAGATTTAATAAATTTCATCTTTTTTTAATTTTATTAATCTTATTGTCATGTTTTTTTAAGTTTTTATTCGAATTTTATAAATTTACTCTTATTTAAATGTAGAATACAAGAACATTCAATTTTTGTAAGGAATATTACTGTAACTTAACTAATTTTGATGTTACCGAACGATTTTGTTAATTGCTTGCGATTGTTTTTTTATACAAAATTTACAAAAGTTTTTCATTTACAAACTATACTTAGAGTAAATAATTATGAAGAATAATGTTTATTTACAAAGTAATTATAAAAAATTAACAATTAATTAAAGTATTATAAACAATTTTCCTTAAAAAAAAAAAACTAAAAAATTATTATTTTTTAACATTTATATATTTTATGATCACCCTGTATAAATGTGCTTATATATTAATTAATATTTTGCAACACTATTATTAAGTTTAAGGTGTACTTCTATTTATATTCTTATTTTGAATGATTAATTAACTCTCAAATTTTATTAACTATTTTCAAACAAATGGGTTTACATATAATACCCCCGGCGCTTTCATATTTTTTGATTTTATTATTTTTTAAATAAACGTTAATATTTTATTTTACGTATTTAAGTATAATTTATAATTCTTATATTTTAAATCTTTTAATTGATTTTAAATATGAGGGCACATAAAATTGAAGCTTATAAAATACAAAATTTTCAAAATAAAAAAAAATCTCTTCATTGATTTTATTGAATTTACTATTATAATTTTTTGAGTTTTCACCCGAGTTTTTTAAATTTACACCTATTTAATAATAGAATAAAAGTACTTTCAATTTTTGAAGAGAGTAGCGCTGTAACTTTGCTAACTTTAAAGTTACAAAACGCTAAACTTGAAAATTACAATTTTCTCAAAAGCGCCTTTTTGCTATTGTTTAATTTATTGAATTGATTCCATTTTTCACAATTTAACTATTAAATTTTATTCAAATTTCAATAGCCAATTAATAAAGCTTTCAATTTGTGAAAAAAAAAATTCTAAATCGCACATACTTTGCTAGTTATTTGCTGAGCCCTCTTTCAAGGTCACTTGCACCCTTACCGACTCCAAAACATTTGAGACGTTTGCTAAATAATTAATAGCATTACAAATGAATTGTTAGCATTATAGATTTAACCATTTAAGTGTCAAAGAATGCATCGAAAGAAATCGCCAAGCAAAACGTTTCCATACGTATACAAGAAGATGAAAACGAAGACTAAAAGCAAAATGTTCTTGGCCTGATCCAAAATGTATAGGCGACGCAACAACTTTTTGGCATCGGGAATGGTACGCGGATCTTCTTTCATGCAGAACCTCCGCGCGCCCAGTACCATATCCAAAATGTACTTGTCCCAATTAATTTCGTGGTAATCAACAGCAAATTGCTGCCGTTCTTCGTCGCTCTTCAACTGTTTACTCAGTTTCTTCACGTTATCGTTGCGGAAATGCCATGGTCTGCGTGTGTAATATTGCAAAATCTCCAAGCCGCCTTGGATGCGTTTCTGGGTGCGTACCAAACTAAAGATTTGATTATTTTAAATGCAATATACAGGGAGTTTTGTTTATGAAAGAAAACAGTTAAAATGTGTTTATATAGGCAACTGTAAGGGCAAGTCGGTACTTACAAAGGTTTCCCTCTAGTGACAATCATTAGAAAGTCAACCAAATAAGCAGGAATGACGTGGAAGAGAAACACAGAGACTACATGTAACAAATACGATCTTTTAATGCTGCCCCCTGGGTACCACAAGCAAATACTAAAAGGATTATCCAAGAAATGCTTTTTGGACAAATCAATCAAGTCTCCCCAAGTGATTTGATTATCCTAAAATTATTATATATATTTTTTTTTAAATAAATTTTTATGTTTTAAGTTTTACGGTTAAAAATTTAAATAAAAGTTACCTTGCCGCTGGTTAAGTTGCATACATAAGGTGTTGGCGCCTGTCTAAAACAGGTTTCTTTAGCCACTAGAAGAAGGCCGCGAATTGTAAGGTCAACGGGCACTAGATCAGCCCTATGGGAGGCGTTACCGTGCATCGAACGAATGACGCCTTTGCCCGCCCCTATCAACAGCCCTACAGGCCCATTGAAATTGTCTATCCACCCGGGCATTGGTTCCTTTAAACTACCTACAACTGATTCATATTTCCTTTCAGCATAATTTCTTTAAATTTCGAAAAATGGGAACATTTTACCAATAGAAGGCCTGGCAATGGCCACAGGAAATTTCGCCGAGAATTCCGTCACCAGTTGCTCGGTTAGACATTTTGTATAGGAGTAAGTGTTGGGGGCTGTTTTAATTAGGGCTGGAGTTAGCAGTTTTATGAGGTCTTCATCTAACCACGACACCAAGTCTAACATTTTCCTGGAAATTTTAATTTTGAAATTTTTGTAATAAAACAGGAAAACAATAAAATAGAGAAACCTCGGATTGTGTGGTACGGGGTAAATAATCTCTTCGAGGACCTTCTGGTCGCAGTGACAATAAGAAGTGGAGACGTGAACGAAGCCTTGGAGGTTTCGGAAGGTAGCTGCTAATTCTAAAACTGTTAGGGTGCCGCCAGCGTTTTGGTAAAGGGCTGATTTCAGAGATTGATCGAAGCGCACGTTGGCAGCCATGTGGAATACAATTTGGACATTGTCCTGCAGCAATTGCAGATCGTCATTGGACAGATCCAGATTGGATTTGAGCAGATCGCCGCCAATGCACTGCAGTTTTCCCACGCATCGCTCCCAGTTCTTGCTCTCTCGCAAAGTATCAAATAGCTGCAATTTTTTTTAATTTTAATTTTTTTTTATTAATGGGAGAATTAATATGAAGTGTTTTACTTTTGCAAAAGTACAAGGAATAATTTAAGTTTTTAGTGGTGGAAAAAAATTTAAAGAAAATTGTATAGTTTTGATGAAAAACGCTTTAAAAGTTAAGGCTGCAAGTGACCTTGAAATAAGGCTCATGGAATTATAGCCACACTATACGGAATTTTGAAATTCTGTTTTTTGTTAGGAATTCTTTAGTGGGCTATCTTTTAAATTTTGTATAATATTAAACAGTTGAATAAGCAAAACAATGGAATTTATTAATATAAAAAAATGGCGACTGTTAAAAAAAATACAAAATTCAACTTTTATGGTTTAAAACTTAAAAATTTGCAATTTTTCGCAGGTTTTTTTTTACTTATTTAAAAAGTACATTTATTATTTCTTCAATAAGTAAAAATTTGTAAAATTTAAGTGAAAATTATTTAAACAAATCCATGAAAAAACTCAAATTAAATTTTTGTCAATTTTTTTTATTGGGATTTGTTTATATTTTAAAAAGATTTAGAAAGATATTAAACTTACAGGTGTTTTAATGAAATCTTCGAGTCTTTCAGCAGGTTCTTTGCCCTTTTTGGGTCGGACGAATAAATAAACAGCTCCAATATTGGGACAGGACCTAAGGAGTTTCTCCACGAGCACTTTGCCCATGAAACCCGTGGCGCCCGTCACCAGAATGTGCTTGTTTTCGTAGAAATTCACCACTGACGACATCCTGAAGGTGTAATTTACCTGCAAAACGGTGACCTTACTTTTCGTTCAGCGACACTTAACAACTAACTTAACAACAATAACAATAACTGATATAAAATAAGCTAAAACGGAAAGTTTATGGTCAAGTTTACATTCCTCCCACTCATTTGCTTTTGCTTTTGTTTCCTTTTATTTTTATTTGTATTTTATTTTTATTTTTGCGGAAAAAATAAAATTCCGAAAATAAATCTTCAATAGAGTAATCTCATAGAGTGTTAAATTATCTACAATTTATTTAAATACCTTTTTGAGATATGAAGTTAAATTTAAAAGATACAGGGTGTCAAAGTTGAAAAATATTTGAAATGTTGAAAAAATTGGTCAAATTTAGAAAACTACTCTTAAACTACTTTTTTAAATATTTTTTACTGCATCTGAGAAACCAACAACTCCTGTTTTAAAATAAGTAACAAAATTAGAAAAAAAAATGTTTTTTTGAAGAAATAAACCAAATTTTTTGAAAAGTACCGTTTTAAGAAAATAGAAACATATTTTGCTTTTTCCTGGCAAAACTAAAAGAGCAATGAAATAATTTTATTTAAATAAAATATTTCTTTTGTCATTACCAACAAGTTTGTAAAGTTTGATTGAAATCCGACTATTTTCAAATTTGGGAAAAATTCGGATTTTTTGAAAATTTTCAAAAAATTAATTTTTCAAAAAAAAAATCTTCAGTAATGCCATTTCATTGAGTATTAAATTATCTACAATTTATTTAAATAACTTTTTACGGTATGACTCTTTGTTTAAAAAATACAGGGTGCCAAAGTTGAAAAATATTTTTAATGTTGAAAAAATAGGTCAGCTTTAGAAGGTCAAAACTACCCTTAAAAATTAATTTTAAAAAAATATTTTTTCTGCATTTGATAAAGCGATAACTCATCTTTGAAAATAAGTAACAAAATTAGAAATATTAGGTTTTTTTTTAATGATATAAACAAATTTTTTTGAAAAGTAGCGTTTTAAGAAAAGAAAAACATATTTCGCTTTTTCCTGACAAAACTAAAAGAGCAATGAAATAATTTTATTTAAATAAAATGTTTCTTTTGTCATTGCCTACAAGTCTGGAAAGTTTAATTGAAATCCGACTATTTTAAAATTTGGGAAAAAATTCTGATTTTTTGGAAATTTTCAAAAAATTAATTTTTCAAAAAAAAAATCTTCAATAATGCCATTTCATAGAGTATTAAATTATCTACAATTTATTTAAATAACTTTTTACGGTATGACTCATTATTTAAAAGATACAGGGTGTCCAAGTTGAAAAATATTTTTAATGTTGAAAAATAGGTCAACTTTAGAAGGTCAAAACTACCTTTAAAAATTAACTTTATAAAAATATTTTTTCTGAATTTGATAAAGCAACAACTCCTCTTTTAATTTAAGTAACAAAATTAGAAATATTTGTTTTTTTTTTAAGAAATAAACCAAATTTTTTTAAAAGTACCGTTTTAGGAAAAGAAAAACATATTTCGCTTTTTCCTGACCAAACTAAAAGAGCAATGAATTAATTATATTTAAATAAAATGTTTCTTTTGTCATTGCCTATAAGTTTGTAAAGTTTGATTGAAATCCAACTATTTTCAAATTTGGAAAAAAATTTATTCATAAAAAAAAAACAAGAAATACACGCAAAAATAATTTTAAATTGTTCTCTTCATAAATATGTATAAATCGATGAAGAAAATAAAAAAATATTTGTTGAATTTTACTTTTCTTTACTAACTTATGGACCACCCAGTAATTAATAAAATCCCAGCTAGAAATAAAAGCAAAGAACGGTTTTCCCCTGATACGTCACTGGCAATTACCAATAAAACTTTTGGAAATTTTAGTTTTTTTTTTCTTTTTATTTGCTCAGTGAGCAATTGTGATTACATTTTTAATTAATAATTACAAATTACGATTATAAGTAACCATGTATTTTTTATTTTTTTTATTTTATTAATGTAAATTTGCAATTACAGAGCACCAATATAGTAAAAATTGAAGAGTGTGAAGGATACAAGCAGTTCTTCGTATTACAATTGTTTCTTTTTTAGTATTTTTGTTGTGCAATCTTTGGTTTATGCAAATTAGTAAAGTCGTGAGCGTCGCGCAAAGAAAGAAAAAGTTGGAAAACAAAATATATAAAAGTAATAATAATAATCGTTTTTTGTGTCTCGAAACGTGACGTCTTTGCCTTTGTCTTTTCCTTAAATGCCAACCGTTAATTCGCTAAGAATTTTCAACAATTTAAATGAAACTTTGTTATTGCTTCACAGAAAAAAAATTAATTCCAAAGTCAATTTATTACTCAAATCAAACAGAAACAGAAAAACCATTAGCAAAGTGGTAATTCCATGGAAACAGAAAATAATTGAAATGAAATCAAACAAAAACAGAATGAAAAAAAAAACTAGTAATGTTCATTAATCATCTAATCAACTAATAACTTTTTACCATTGAAAGTTTCGAGCATTATTTCCAGAGCCATTTATTTCTATTGCAAGGAATACAGCAAATAAAGTTTTACGCAAAGTAAAACGAAATGTGTAATAAAATATGCAAAGCGTACGCGTCGAGAAGCGCAATTAAAATTTCATTAACTGACATTTCGCATTTCGCTTTTGCACTCGCTTTACTCTTTGCTCGCTGACTGCCAGAAGCCAGAAGCCAAGCCAAGCATAATGTAAGTGCTCATTAACCGAAGAAACATTCGATAATAAATTAATTGCCCCTCTCATGGCGAACCTACTTAAGGCAACTCAATTGCACAAAAACTACAAAAACAAAATGCAAAATAAATTCAAAAAAAAAACACAATAAAAATTCATACAAAGTGTAAAAGTGTAAAACTTATATTACTATTTTTAATTTATTTTTGTTTTATTTATAATAAAAACGAAAAACAAAAATGGGGAATTTCTTAAAGGTTAAATGAGCAATTAAAAAAAAATAGGACTTTGACTTCTTATTTTAATTTTATTTTTTTTCAACTTTTTTCTGTATTTTTTTTTCTTTTTTTTTTAATTATTTAATTGTTATTTACCAAAGTCAATTATATTAGTACATGAAAACCAACAACTAACGGAAGATTATTGCAAATATTCAATTGCAATTGCAATAGGTTTGTTGCAATGTTGCATTTTTGTTGTTGCATATTATTGATGGTTGTTTTTGATTCGTTTTGTAATCGTCTGCGCGATTTATAATAATCGGCAATTTGTTTGCTGTGCATTTTCTTATTGTTAATTGTACTGCTTTACTGCTTTATTACAATGTCGGTATAGATAAAAATAAATAAAGTTTAATTGTTGCTTGTAATGGCCTTGCGTGTGTTCCTGTTTTATATATTTCGTTGCCGATTATTATTATTGCTATTTGTTTAATTCATTTTCTCGGTGTGCAAATTATTTCCTTGTACTTAATAAATTGCATGCTTCAGTTGTTTTCACTTAATTCCTCATTAATTGCTTTATTTTTTGTTTTTGTGGTTTGTTTTTTGATATTTGTAGTTTATGGTTTTAATGTTTGGTTAATGAGGAACTAATAATAAATTATTAAAAACTTTTATTGTTTTTTTTTTATTGTTAATGAGATTGTTTTGAGATCAAAAGTTATTTTATAAATTTAATTAGTTATTTTTGGGATTTAAATTTAAAAATAAAATTGATGATTGTATAATAAAAGAAATCATCATTGGTTCTCCAGAATTAGTAAAGAAAATCTATAAAATTATTTATTTATTTAATATAAGTTAATATAAGTTCTTAAAAAACAGGCAATTAATAAAAAAAAAAAAATTTGTTAACAAAAAATTATTTTGCATTATAAATTTGTTTATAACTTTTTCAATTAATATTAAAAATTTACTAATATTTAATTTATTAATTTTATTATTAAAATTATGAAAAAAGAAAATAATAAAAAAAACACTTTAAATTAAAATATTGTTAAAATAACTTTAACAACTTTTTATATATTTTAAAATTGTGATTTTCACTTAATTATTTTTTTTTTTACAAATAAGAATTAATAATTTTTATTAAGTAAACATTAAGTTAGTCAGGAAAGTTAATTTTGACTTATTTGAAAAGAGCATTAATTAAGTTTTAAAAGTTTTAAAAATAAGTATAAAAGTTTAATGCAAATAATTTATTAATTAATTTTTAAACCACTTTAAACAGTTGTTAAGTTTTTTCAATGTTCTGAAGTTTGAAAAATTGCTGAAACTAAATAATTATTAAGATAATTGAACAATTTGTTACAAAACAGTATTAATTAATTAATTAATTAACTACAAAGGTGTATTAATTAAGGAAAAAAATAATAAAAAAATGTTTTACGAAATTAATTATTAATAACTTTTTTTGTCATTTTAAATTAGGACATTTTTTAATTGTTTTTTTTTTTTTAACTTTTTTTTAAGTTCGAGAACTGTTTGTAGCTTTATAAATAAATGGAAAATTTAATCAATTTTTAATTTTTTTAAAGTGCATTAAATTATCTACAAACATAAAAAATAAATATTTCAGATAATTAATTAAATACAATTTAATTGTCCACTTTAAATTTCAATCATTTTATACTCGTTTTTTTTTTCTTCAATAATTAATAACTTTGAAGCTTGTTTATAAATTAAAAATTAAATAAATTAACAAGATAATTCTACCAACTCTTGCATTGTTAAAAAGGTCATTAAAAGTAGAATAAAAATGTATTATGGGAAATTTTAATTTAAAACCTTTTTTTATCACTTTAATTTGAAACATTTTTTTAATTGTTTTTATTTACTTTTGCCACTTTCGAGAACCATTATTAACTATAAAAATAATAATGAAATTCGAAAAATTCGTAAATTGTTTAAAAATGCATTAAATATGCTTTAAAAGTTAATTAATTATTTATATTTTTTGTCTCCTTAAATTTAAATCAATTTATACTTATTTTTTGTAGCAATTAAAAACTGCTAGGAAACCTGTTTAGAAATTTATAGTCAAATAAATAAACAAAACAGTTCAACAAACTCTTTCATTGCTTATAAAATAATGCATTTTAATGCACATAGAAAATTAAATGAACTATGAAAATTAATAAATCATGTTAATGACTATTATGTCACTTTAAATTGAAACATTTTTTGGTTGCTTATTAAATATTTTTGCTACTTTTGAAAATTATTAATTACTATAAAAATAATATAGAAATTAAACAAATTCATATATTGTTTAAAAGTGCATTAAACAAATCCCAAGAAATAATTAAAAAGTATTTTTGAGAAATAATTATTATTAATTTTTTCATCGCCATAAATTGAAGCATTTTATAATTATTTAGTAAATTTTTTTGCCACTTATGAAAACTGTGAATAATAATAAAATTAAAAATGAAATTCTTACATTGTTTAAAATTGCATTAAATTACCAACAAAAATTTTTTTAATGCTTACGGGAATTAATTATTAATACATTTAGTGTCACTTTAAATTGAAACATTTTTTAATTTTAGTTTGAAAAATATTTTTACCGCTTTCAAAAATCAAAAATTGTTAAATACTACAAAAGTAACAAGCAAATTCCATAAATGTAAACGTTGTTTTAAATTATATTAAACAAATAACAAAAATTAAAACCAAATATTTCAAATAATTAATTATTTGTAACTTTTTTTTCCCAATAAATTATTTATAATAATTGATTTTTATAACACTTTTATAAACTGCTAATGACTACACCAATAAAAAGCAAATTCAACAAATTTTAACATTGTTTAATTTAAAATTATATTAAACAAATAACCATAATTAATATTTAACATTGCAAATAATTAATTACTTATAATTTTTCTTTTTGCTATAAATTGAAACATTTTATAATTACTTTTGAAACACTTTTGCCACTATTAGAAAACTGTTAATAAATGTAAAAAATAAAAAGTAAATTTCACAAATTTATAAATTATTTAAAATTTCAGTAAATTAACTACAAAAATTGACAATAAATATTTTAGATAAAGAATAACTAATAACTTTTTTATCACTTTAAATTACAAGCTTTTTTATAATTTTTATAAACTTGTTTTTAAATTACCTTTGTCAACTTTTTCAACCAGATTGTTTCAATTAGTTTTAAAATTTATAAAACAAAATAAAAATAAAACAAGACTAAAATAAAATTTAATGCAAAAATCAATAAAATTTGTTAATGAATCTTAATTAATTAATTAATTTTACGTCGCATTAAATTTGAATTATTTCAAACAAACTTTTCATCTTTAAAAAAAAAATGATTTTTTTTTAAAACTTGTAACATTATATTTAACAACAAAAAATTATCAAAATACAAAAAAAAATTAATTTCTTTTTTAAAACATTATTTTCACTAAATACTAACGATATAAATAATAAAAAAACTTTATGCAAATTAATTACTAATAACTCTTCAAGTACCTACTTGAATTGAAAGTTGACACAGTCATTGTCTATACTTTTCTTAGAAAAATGAGAAAAGTCCATTAAACAAAAACTATTTTTATTTATTAACTCAATTCATAGCATTATATAATAATAATAATAATAATAATAATTAAAATTAAAATTGAACAAACAGCAATCATCATTAAAAGAAGGAAAATTTAATTGTTCAAATGGAAATGAAATTGGAAATTGGAAATTGGAAATGGAAATCGAATGATAAATTAAAGAGCAAACAGGGAAATAGTTTGCAAGGCGACTGGTAATTAGGCAAGGCAAATATACAAATATGCGCCAAGAGCGCGACTTCAATTATACATTACTTCACACACAAACACACACACACACACACACAATTAATAAATACACACACACAGGGAGACACAAACACATACAGATGCAGATAAATAAATAAATTATGTTTGCAAGTATTCGTAGTGACACGCACAATAATAATTAATCGACAAACATTTCCCAATTATCTCTCATTTACATGCAAACTATAAACTATTTGCGCATCTACTCTTTGTCACCCACTTTTATTTACCAACTTCTTCTTTCTTCACTGATTTTTGTTTTTTGTTTTTTTGTTCCAAAGACTTTTAAAACTAAAAAAAAGTTAAAGAAAAGAAAAGATCAGTACTTCTTCTTTCTTCGCCTTTTTTTTTCTTTTTTAATTTGTTCCAAAGACTTTTAGAACTTTAAAAAAAGTTAAAGAAAAGAAAAGATCAGCACTTCTTCTTTCTTCACTTTTTTAATAGGTTCCAAAGATTTTTAAAACTTTAAAAAAAGTTAAAGAAAAGAAAAGATCAGAACTTCTTCTTTCTTCGCCTTCTTTTAAATTTTTCCAAAGACTTTGAAAACTTTAAAAACTTAAAAAAAAGTTAAAGAAAAGAAAAGATCAGAACTTCTTCTTTCTTCGCCTTTTTTTTTAATTTTTCCAAAGACTGAAAACTTTAAAAACTTTAAAAAAAAGTTAAAGAAAAGAAAAGATCAGAAGAACCGGTTATAAAAGGACATAATGGGCAATTAAATTGTCAATTCTTTTTTATTGTTGTTGTTGTTTTTTGCTTTGTTTAATTTCGGTTGCAAAAGCTTAAATTTATTGTCCGAAGAATAAAAAAAAATTGCGCAACAACTTAAAAACAAAACTTCAAAACTTTTATTTTAATTATATTTTTCTATTGCCTATGACGTAAACTTACACTTTTTTTTGGAATTATCCAGACGCACTTTTAATAAAACAAAAAAAAAAGTTGCAAAATAATTGAAAATTGAAAAGTTCAGATTTTTCAGAAGTGGCAGAAGAAGTGCAGAAGTGTGCGCTTCGGCTGGCGCTCTTCGACTGTTTGCACCTCCTCGTTCGAACCGCCGCGGCCGCAGCAGTCCTATAGCATCTGAAGCTGAATATAAGTATGTGGTAAATGCGGTAAGGACGTCCACTCCGCGGCGCATTCCAAGGGTGCTAATACAGATCTGGAGGCGCGAATAAGCGCAAAATGAAAAAAATGGAAGAGACTTTCTCTTCATGATCGATTCTCTCGAGCTCTTAGCTCTCCGTTCTGTCTGTCTGTCTTTGTACTGCTGCATTGCTCCATTGAGCATTGAGCTATTGAGCAAGCCTCCGCGGTGGAACCGCAAACAAAAAGACTAACAAAAAACAAAATAAGATTATACAAGACACGACAAGTGCCGTTGCCCGCAGTAATGTCCCATTGACGTACTACCATTACAACCGCAAGACTCTTTGTTTGCTGCTGCTGCTGCTGCTGCTGCTGGCTCTTGCTGTGCTTTTGCTGTATTTGTTACCTTAGGCCTCGCGCTCGTTGCACAATTCCGATTGCGTTAATCGGCGATTTACTCTGTACGACGGGCGAGAAAGTTTTTTTGTTTTCCATATGTACATACTAGGTAGTACCACAGTGCGCGCGTCCGTCGTCTATCTGTAATAACATCGATGAACAACGCTTTTATTACGCTGACGCTGACTTGGACATTACTCGACGTGTCTCTGTGCCGCTAAGGAATTGCCTTGCAATTCGCCAGAAGCAATGTTCGCGTTTTACTTTACTTAATTTATCTTTAATTAATAATTTGAAATAATTAGTAAATCGATTAGTTTACTTTATTCGTTGTTTTGCTTTTATTTCTATTTTATTTATATGGAAAAAAATCTTGGTTTAGTTATTTATATAAGAAACAATATTTTAAATAAATAAATATTTAAAGATATTGGCAGTGTAATGGTTATTTTAAATATTTATAAATATTTTTTTTAATTATGATTTATTTTTTCATAAAAAATAATCCTAAGAAAATTCATTTGTTTAAAATAATTTAAATACTTTGTTTAAGAGTGGCAACCATTTTTAATTAAGTTTGGAAATCTTGAAGAATATTAATTAAGAATTTGAAATCGCAACTACACCAAAAGCAATCAATCAAGGGCCTTAAACCGAAACTTAAGTACTAACTTTCATTAAAATTGCGCCCTTAGGATGGGAGAAAAGGGAATTAAACTATTTGAAAGGCTGTCTATCTCTGGAACGATAAGACCTAGAGATTTAAAACAAATTGCAATCGATAGAGAACCGTGAAAGGTCCATTTCACCCTTCCTATGACCCCAATCTTAATAAAAGTTTGCTTTAATTTAAAAATAATTCCATTTTTTACCGATTCTACAAAAATATATGGAAAAATGCCTAATTTTATACTATAAAT
This sequence comes from Holobus sp. GC000080, assembly GCA_030556065.1. Classification (NCBI taxonomy): domain Eukaryota; kingdom Metazoa; phylum Arthropoda; class Insecta; order Coleoptera; family Staphylinidae; genus Holobus; species Holobus sp. GC000080. The sequence goes on from JASKGO010005325.1 coordinate 19,770, forward strand.
AATCAAAAAGTTGCCTTTCTATGAATTTCACGCGAAAACAGCATGAAAAACTCTTTAAAATTGTTTAGAAAAGGTAAAAGTTCAAATCAACAATAAAAATTGTCTGTAGGGAACGCAAACTTTACCGCCATTTAAAACACGTGTAAAAAAGTTAGTAACAAATTCGATTTTTTTTAAGTTTTATAAACTTATTTAACAAAATATTATATGTTTCGGATGTAGTTTGGCAAAATACATATCATATTGCGATTACATGGGTAAAAACAACTTATAACGGTAGTAAAAAAAAGATTGTTACTATTTTTTCGCATGTATTTTAAATGGTCGCTCAGTTCGCGTTCCCTCCACTCGCTCCAATGGCGGCACTAAAAATCGAACTTTCAGAAATTATTTAACAACTTTTGAACCACTTGAGATATTTAAACAATTTTAATGCCATTTTAAAGCTAATTTAACCCGCTTTTGATTTTATTAACAGTTGGTATTTTTTTAATTTATATAATTATAAATAAGCATATTTTTAAAATAAAACACCCTGTAAAAAATTAAATAACAACAACATTTAAAAACTGTTCTACAGTCTACTAGGAAATATAATTCTCTACAAATTGATGAAAAGTTTATGAAAGTTGGTCAAGTACTTTTATAGAAAAAAATAATAAGTGCAATTTTTAAGGAATTTTTAACCGATTCTGCTATATTATATGGAAAATAACCCAATTTTATACTGATAATAATCAAAGAGGTGCTTCTCTTTAGATTTCATGCGAAAACAGGAAGAAAAATAGTTTAAAACAGCCGGAAAAAACAAAAAGTTCAAATCTGCAATAAAAATTGTCTGTAGGGAACGCGAACTCAGCCACCATTTAAACTACGTGTAAAAAAGTTTGTAACAAAATCGATTAATTCAAATTTTAAGTACTTATTTAACAAAATAAATTTTGTTTTAGCTGTAGTTTGGCAAATTACATATTATATTGCGATTATAGGGCTAAAAACAACTTAAAACGGCTGAAAATCGACTTTGTTACTAACTTTTTCGCGTGTATTTAAAATGGCGGCTCGTTCTCGTCTCCTACAGAGACTCCAATGGCGGACCGAAAAGTAGTGTTCAATGGGTTGCCAACCACTATAAACAATTTAAAATTATTTAATAAACCTTTCAAATTAGTGATTGGTTATTTTAATGCTAAATTAAGTATTAATTACTATAGAAAAAATAATTTACTTATTATTTTATGTGCTTAAATTCTATTTAAAGTACCTAGAGACTTTAAATTTTGAAGAAAACAAACTAACAGAAAACAATTAATTACAATTAAAAAAATTAAGATATAAAAACAATAATGGCAAATTAAACTTTTATTTATAATAATTGTTTCATAAATCTAACTTAAAAATAGCACGCCAGAAAGGCAAATAAAAAA
>JASKGO010005328.1:0-28994 GCA_030556065.1 Holobus sp. GC000080
AATAAGTCATATTTTCGATGCATTACTTAGACACGTTGAAACAAAAATCGCCCTGCACCCTTCGATATATCAAAAAATACAACTTTGCTTACTGCAAAATGTCTGTTGTACTAAAATACTAAAAAAATAATCTCTTCAACGATTTCGATGCTTTCTTGACCTTTTTTAACGTTTAAAAATTGTTCGATCCATTAAAAAAAACGTTATGAATAATGTCCAGCTAATATTCAAAATTATTTGAAAAATATTTATCCTGCCTTACCACAAATTCCAACATTTATATTGCCAGAGCATTATCAAAAATTGTGTAAATAATCAAACTGCCCATAACATATGGGTAGGTGAATTCAGTAAAACTAAAATTGACTTAATATATGGAGCAAAGTTAATAAAGAGCTTAGGAAAAGTCTGCAATCAGACGTGACCTATACCACTTGGAAAATAATTTAGGTCTGTGGTTTGTTTGTGTAACTCTGGTTTTTCGTATTGTTTTTTCATATGACTGATTTACTTATAGTCATCCACTATCACCTACAAGAAAACCAATAAGGCCGGTTTGCTTAATAACAGTGCGAAGGATAACTGTACTATAGTCTGCAATAAACAGGCGACGAATTTGGTTACGAAATACCAATAAACCGACACATTTCTTTTGATGTAATTGATATGTTTGGGCAAAAACATTACAAGTCTCGCCTATTGCGTCTTGGGCTGGCTAAATACTTTTTTCCTTAAATTTTTGATTTATTCTTTTCTTTTTTTTGTCTAAAGTAATTATTTATTTGGGTTTTCTTAACAATTTTATTGTGTTTTCTTTGTGATTTTGAAGTTATAAACTGTGGATAAATATTTGATGATTAAAAAAAGAAGAAGCTAATAATATGGCTTGTATTGCGTTATTATTAATTTGGTCCGGTCAATCTCAAGTAATTGTTATTTTTTTATTGAAGTGATCTAAAATATTAATTAAAGGTTACGAATTTAATGTAGCTTAATTTATTGATTAATAACGTTCGTAACAATCAGAAAAAATTAAAGCAATGTTTTTAACAAGTTTAACGACCACAATTCCATATTTTAATATTTCAATTAAATATATCTACAATAAAAAAGAAAGTTTAGAAGCAAATTTAAGATTAAAAAACCTAAAAATAAAGTAATTTAAATTGATATAATCTAATCTCTTTATAAAAAATTGTGACAATATATTTTTTCAATTAATTATTTATTTTATACAGGGTTGGCGAAAAGTGTGCCAAAATTAATTGAGCATTAAACATTATGTAAATGTTATAAAAAACCAACCATTTTCGAATTAGGGCCTTTAAAATTGTTGTTATTTAAAATAATGTTGTCAGTATAAAATACAGCTCAATATCTGTAAAAGTTGTTACTTTTAACAATACGAAGTAATAGAGATTAAGATTAAGTTTCGTTTCTCAAGAACTATTTATCATAGACCTATCGAATAACAAACAAGTTTTCTTATAAATAGGTCTTTTGGCTTTTCTAGCATAATAATCAATTTATAAAATATCAGCATACACATCTTTAGATAAGTTATCAAAAACCGTCAAATTAATATGAAAAATAACTGAGATATGATTTTTTCCCTGATGCATCATTTTTCCCGAAAATGATTGAAGTTAAGGATTTTTTAAGAAGTGGATAATATTAAAAACTAGTTTTGTGAATCTGGAAATTAACTGAAAATATGATTGGTGAAATAACCAAGAAAATATTTTAACTTTATTTAAAAAATACTTTTTTAAACAGAAAAATTATTTATTTCAATATTAATAATAAAGATAAGTACAAAAAGTATAATCATTTAATTCTTTTATTTTCTGGCAATAATACGCACATAAAATCGCTCCCGATTTATTGATCAAACATTTGAACTATTCCCGATTCCACAGGGAAAAATTGCTGTACATGATTACCATAAGAATTTTTCCCCGGCAAAGCAAAATATCTCAGGCACAACAAGCAACTGATAATTGCAAATTGCTCGTAGCATCCAAATGAAAGACACATTATAATTCTTGTTACTGACCTTTCATCTGGTCGCACCAGGGATTCCTTTTCCCGGCCACCAATAATAATTACGCTGATTGCGAATTTTCCCAGGGCTTCTCTGAAAGCAAAATGACGTATATTAGATAACAAGAAAGCGAAATGTCGACTTATGGCGGCTATGCGAGTGATTTGATTAGAAGCCTAGTAAAAGTAGAAAGATAAGTCAGAGAAACTAATTGGCATAGATATTTGCGACCCCGTTCGGTTTGTTTTGCAACCCCGTTTCGAGGCGCGTAGTAATAGGGGCGGAAAGTCATCATTGAGATGCACTCCGCACACGTCACGGGTTCGTTGTACCAGCAGCGGCAGCGGCAGCGGGAACGGCTGTTCGATACACCCCGAAGAATGGGCTGCGCCGGGATATGTGTGGCAACTTGAATAAAACTAGGTCATGACGCAATCGGGAAGTACTGGCTGCTGCTACTGATGCCACTGCGTCCTTGATTCCTCACCGGCCATTCTTTGCTAAGACTTCGCATTCGCAGCCGATTTATTATTCAGTGCGAAGCATTATGTGTGCATGTCCTCCATTCGATTTTAGCCTTTTATTGTGCACGCTTTCAATTAACGCTTTCAATTAGGTCCTTGCGATTTTCCCGTTGCCGCTTGCCGCCACTGGAAATATCGCGACCGTTCGAGAGCGCGCTCGAGTTCAACGTCCTTCGCGTGGGTCCTTGGCATCCTGCGAAACTGGGTTACAACAAGGGACCTGGATGTTCATTCAAAATGCGGCTAAAACTCTAAAGGATAATTATAAAGCCAAACGTTGCATTTTCACCGAAGAAGATGCAAATCTTTTTAATTCTGCCGAGTATCCTTCCGCAAGGACCATTGACCCTATTATATTCGCACGTTAAATGGGTTAATTGGCCGCAATTGAAAATGCTAATTTTGCTATTTTTATTTGTCACCTTTTATTCTGTAAATTTCGATATATTTTGGTCAATTTTTTAAATATCTTCTGATTTTTATTTGATTTTTTTTTATTAATGACTGTATATGATTAATGATTGTAGAAAATAATAAAAGGAGAAAAGCGGCAAAACGAAGATGATAAATTGCCATGTAGCTATAAGTATTGACTAGTGTAGGCAAGGGGTAGTTATGGGGAGAGGAATCAGTGCGAGGAGTAAGAGAAAGAGACACAGGCTGGGAGGCTGCGGAAAGTCGGACGGATTTGTGCAATGTGCGCGGGGATAAAGAGGGCAGCGACGCTTTCGGGGTTGATGACTCCAAGGGTTGAGCTATATTTAGCCCGGGATGCGTCGGGCGCGGCTGAATGAATCGGTCACTGGGTCATGCTGGATCCCTCCTCAATGATTTCATACGTCATAGGATACCGTACCCTATGGGGAAACTCGAAAGGGAAAATCCATATCCTGAGCCAAAGCCTACTTGCTTTAGGGCACGTATACATTTCTTAAAAAAAAAAACTATTCCAAGGTGTTTCTTCTATTTGATTTATATTTTTTATAATTTAATGACAGTTAAAACTAAACTAAACTTTTAAATACATTTTGTTTTCTTTTTTGGTATTTTTTGCTTGAAATATATTTCATTTCGTTTAAAAAAGAAAAATCAGGATTAAAAGTGACATTTACTTTTTTATTTGATTTTTTTAAAAATTTGTTTGATAAGTTAAATTAAATTAATAATTAATTGTCTATTTTATGAATATAGTTAAAAATTAAAAAAAGAAACAATTAAATAATTTGAAAGGTTTTATATTATGAAAAATTGTTTTTAGGAAACATCAATTATACCATATTCTACATAAAAAATTAGGAAAAGGGTATAGAGAGCATTAAAAATTTGCTCAAAATTACAGTTTTTCAAGTTTTAACCTTTTAACCATTTTGTGACTTTATTTTTTTAGAGTTAAAATTAGTTTGCCAGTTTACTGCTTGGGAAAAGAATATTGAAATTTCACTCAAAAGTACAAATTGGATTCAGATTTGATCTCATTCCAGATAAATATTTATTTTTTACATTTCCAAAGCTATTTTTTTGGGAAAACAATGAAAAACTAAATTAAATGCAATAAAAATTTAAATATCCTAAGATGGATTCTAGATCTTTTAGGGTTATCGTTATTAAATAAAAAAAAACTTTATATAGTACTTTGTAAAGTACTATGAAAAAATTGTTTTTCATTATTATTTTATTCACCTTTCAGTAAATTTAACTTCTCAGTAAATAGGACTTACCGGAGTTACTGATATTTATGTGGGGTTTTTCTTTCTCACTTTTACTCATTTAAATACTATTTTTCTCTCCCGAAATTTTTAAATTGACATATAAATTTACTGAACAGTTAACTAACGAATACTTTACTGAAAGGTGAATATACCGGCCCTTAATAAAATAAAAATATAAAAAGATACCAATAATCAAAATAATAATTAGTACAAAATCCTTATTTTTTTATTTCAATTTGAAATATTTTTTATTAATAAAAATAATAAAGGGATATAATATTTTTTACTTTAAATTTAGATTTTTTACTAGTTATAAATTTTAATGAACAGATTGATAACAAAAATGAAGCTGAAAATTTTTAAAATAAAATCATTGATCTATTAAGTCAGTTTATCTTAATAATAATAATAATAAAACTAGGAAACAAAAGAAGTAAAACAGAAAAACTGCATCAAATTTGATGAAGAGGAGAATAAAAGCGTTAATGGATACCTGAAACCTTGAAAAACAATATAGATCAAGAATTAGAAATTTTCCACGTGAGTTTCAAGTCACGAGACCAGAAGTCAAGTAATTCTCATTGCCGTTTGCCGCCCCTGCGAAGCGCACTATTAAAAAGGAGTTAATTAAAGCTGAAAGCGCGCAGAACCCCAATCGAAAGTCGACGACAATTTATATTGACGATATAATTATAACAATATCAATCAAAGCAATAACGTATTCGAACGGAATACTATAGCACACAATTTATCTGTGCGTGCGTGTGTGTGTGTGTGTGTGTGTGTGCGTGCTTTCTATAGCAGGCAATGACGTCATGGGAGGCGGTTGCGGCGGTGGCAGCAATACCTATATGTAGGGTGGAAGAAGGAATCGCTGCAACGGGGTGTATGTTGTAGATGTATACAAGAGAGAAGAAGGATGGGAACGAGTGTAACCTGATTTACACAAACTCGCACCGAAAGGGGGTTGCTGTGTGCGTACCAAAACATAGGACGACCTCGGTCCAGGACAGCGTCCCAATTTCGCGACCTATTTTTCCCTTTACACTGACAAAACTCACGTGTCTGTATTACGTCATCGAAATGTTCGCTGACGTCACGGGAACGGAGGGCCCTATACGTATAATGTGGCCCGGTACCCTTCTCTCCTATATTGCGACTCCGGAGCGGAGAATCATATTTAGGTCGTGCACTTTGTTTTTGCACCCTTCGCGATTTATATTTACATCGTCGATTCAATTACTATATTATATTTGCTTTCATCTGCATGTACACTCTTCACTCTTGTCCTGTCGGTTGTAACAATGGTGTCCTCGAATTTATAATTAAATATTGTGCCACTTTAACCTTATCGTTCCTGTTTAATTCTCACCTCTGACATATCTCTTCGGTTTATTCAGTTTGAGTAGTTTGCTTTAAATTTAAAGTTGAGGAAAAGTTTTAATTCTTTTTTAATTTTTAATAATAATAATTAATAATTGAATAACTTTGTCAATTTGTCAACTTAAGCTTAATTTATGTTTTTTTTTCAAATTTTTTAATTTAAATTTAAATGTTTTTTTTTTACAAGTGGGGATTAAAAGAAGGTTTAAATCTAGCTTTGGAAATTTAATTAATAAATTTGTATTTAAAAAATGAAAAATTTATTTAAATCGAAGAATTTCATTATTATTTTCTAATTAAAAATGAAAAAAAGCACATCACACATTCTGAAAAACTCCTAGATTTAAAAAGTAATCATCACATCATCTTCTGAAAAATTCACAGAATTCGTAGAATTTTTCAACCCTAAATTAAGAAAACGCAAATTTTCGTCCGAAAACTTTTGCAAAGTGTACACGAACCCGTCCAATCAAAGAAGTAATTAAACTTTCAACTACATTTAACATTTCGGCGGTGTTTCGGTGTTTAGTGCGTACAGTAGAGAGCTTATAATTACTTTGCTTGTTTTGCTTCCGTTAGGAGAAGACTTTTTTTAACGTAGTTTAACGCAGCAGGGTTATATTTAGCCAAACATTTCTTCCAGATGCCATTAACACCGGTAATAACAAACACACCTGAATGGATAGTAGACGAGACTGACTGTAAATTCATTAATGACCACGGAGCGCATAATTAATCTGAACTCTGCAAATTAAACGACAGCTGATTATAATTTAGAGTTTAGTTTAGAGGATCTCTTATTAAAATACTATACACTTTGGTGGAGATCTCGTTATATTTTAATTAGGAATTTGTTGGAAATTACATTAAAGCTCACTAATTCATTATTATATTATGCTTTCGTATTATTTTCAAATAGTTTTTTTTTTGCTTTAGTAGTTCTTATTTAATGAAATAAAATTGTATTTGAATAAATAATAATCAGTATTATTAACATTAACAATATTGGAAGCAATTAATGCTCACAGTAATTAATCAGTGATCAAAGCGGTAATTTGCAATTGCTCATTGATTTGATATGGATTGAGAGGTACTGAATAAACCTTGGCATTTTCAATTATGCAAAATAAAGTGCATACAACACACGTGTGGTACGTGGAGGAATACGCACGATCTTTTCAAAACGTTTCATTGTTTTTAATTGCATAATATGGAATTTGTGGAATTTGTGAAATTTGTTCGGTTTATTATTATAATTAATAATGACGGACACTGAATTTTAATCTGTATTAGGAGAGAAAAATGCCAATATTCTTTTTAATTGAATCAATATTATTTTTCATTAATTTTTTTTATTAATAATAAAAAATTGCCATTTCCAATTTGATCAATTAGTTTAATTTTAAAATTGAAGTCAGCATATAAAAAACATTTGTTATTTCTAAGACCATTAGAAAAAAGACTAACTTAAATCCCTAAATGAAAGTGTAAAAATTGACTTGCATTACAAATCTACATTAAATATTCAAATATCTCCAAAAAACCGTCATAAAAATTTTTTCAAGAGAAAAAAATAAAAGAAAGAAAAGCCTTCAAAAACTTAAACCAAACAAATTGGACCAATTGAAACTCGATCTTTCTTTTTCGGCTGCACTCCACCTAAAGAACCTGAAACAAATTATAAATTGAAATCTCCAAAATTAAAAATGCGAAGAAAAAAAAGCAGACATCGTTACAGACGTCAATAAAAAAGAAGTCTGAAACTTTTGGAAGAATAAATAATCAACAATTGGTTATATTTTTAAATATTTATTTTGCTGATAATACTTTAAATCACATTATTCATTAAACTACAAGGCACTAATAAAGACAACAAACAATTAATGTTATACGACTTTCTAAACAGCACTAATTACCCTAATTAAATGACAATAAGTTGATAATTGTATAATGATTTTCGGTGCAAATAGAGTGCAGAATGGAAGATTTAGGATTATAGGAAAAAAGCTGAAAATTTGTGGATTATTTTACGTATATTGAAGATCGAGAACGGTGCCAAAAAGGAAGACAAAGCTACGACTACGGTGAGTTTTAGAGCTGCGGAAAGAAAAAGTGCCACTTATTGTTAATAATAATTCTATATATTGATGCATAATTTGGTGTAGTATACAAATTACATCGAATAGTGGTAGTAATAACGAGTATAATATTTATTGTATATAAAAAGTCGATTTATTTAGAAATACTTATACAAATGAGCCTCTTGGCCGCAGTCTTTTAAAGAGTTTTTGTTTGTTTGTTCGTTTGTTAGTTTGTTGTTGTTATCCTCCATATAAATAACGTACGACTTAAAAGTCATTTATACGCTGCATTAATGCAATATATGCGATACCCTCTCTACTTTGCGTTATATTGCCGTTATATTAAGTACAATGTAGAAGTATATTAGACTAATGATTATGCTAATTAGCGGATTGGACTCTATCGGTGAAGAGCGGCCATGTATTGGATACTGCAACCACCGCAACTGTTCAGATTGTACACCCTCGTTCCCTTGGGAACTCTCTGCGTCGGCAGGCCACTTAAGCCTTTCACATAGGTATAGGACACTGGCGGCCGCAGGATCTTCTTCGGAGGCGACTTCTTGCTCTTCCGTTTGTTCTCCTTGGTGTTGTTGCAGCTCTTCGAGCGCTGCGAATTGATGGACAGGCTTTGGAACACTTTTCGTATACTTTCGGCCGACGTGGAGAACGGATGACGGCCCTTATCGCTGCCCGTTTCGCTGCTCGAAGAAGACATGTGGTGCGGAGACACTGAACGGAAGCCGGACTCGCCGGAAGAACAACTGTTGCCTTTGCACGAGGAATCGGTACTCGACGATCGGCTATCTTCTTCGAACTCTTCTTGGGCCCGCTTGGCCAGTCGGCGGCTGATGGCTCTGAAGAGACGGATGCCGCGCATTTCGCGCGACGGCGACGGAGTCAACGGTGAGATGCTGCCGTTTTCAGATGTGCTCAACGTCATCAGCATCATTGAATTTTCACTCACTGCCATTTTTGAAATTTTTTCTTCCAACTTTTTTTCTTTTCTTTTTACTTTTTGTTTGTCAGTTTTGGTACTTTGAAGTTTGGCGCTTTGCTGGTAGTGTTTGGTAGTGCTTTGGTTATCAGACAAGGGCAAGGAGCCGCTGCGTACTGAGTTCGGGGGCTATTTACCCTTGCTTTTATACCGCGCGTTAACGTGACGAGTTCCCGAGGGCGCATGCCATTACTCTCCAACAGTTATCTGTATATGTGTGTGTGTGTGTGTGTGTGTGTGTGTGTGTGTGTGTGTGTGCGCGTTTGTACCTATGATATTATTCCTTCTCTTCCCGCACTAAATTTCGATGCATTTTTAGTTTATTTATTTCTCTCCGCTGTGTAACCTCATTCCTAATAAATGTTTTGTTTTCGAGTGACTTTAGTGGCTAATTTATTGGATTGTTTGCAAGTTTCCTTGTTTTTTTTTTATTTAACATTGTTAATAGTTTTAAGTTTTATGGTGTCATTAATAAGAATATTAATTAGTTTAAATGATCAACTGAAAGAAAAAATGCCACTGATTTAATACATTTCTTTTTGTGTGTGTAAAGTTCTTAATAAGCAATAAATGGTTGAATTTTAATTCGAAAAAATATTAGTAAAAAACAATTATCAAATTAACTGCCTTTTAAAAATATAGTTATAAAAATTTTAGTTTTCGAAAGAAATTTAATTTTTTTAAAAGGAATAATCACATCTTCATTAAAAAAATTGTCAGCAAACTAAAAATTTCAGTTTTATTTTTCACATATTATTACAATAAAAAAAAAACTTTATCAAAGAGCCGATTTTAATCAAAAAGAAAAATTCAAAGATATACTTATACATATTTTTAAAAAAACTTTTCGAAAAAAAAATATTCAAAAATTATAATAATCTTCATTATAACAAAAATTTCTTAAAATTTATGCATTAAAGTTATTTTGTTTAATTAGGTTGTTACAAATTACATTAATTAATTTCTTGAAAAAAAAAAAAAACTCAATTCAATTCAAACTCAAATTTTGTTTAAAAAATTCTAAGATGGAAATTATAAATGAACGGGTAATTTAATGAATTAAAATTGAAGTTTTATTATCCCTTACAAAAATTTTTTTTCTTATATAAAGTTTAAATTCCCTAATAATCATCACCATAAAAAAATTATAATTTAAAATTTTAGTTTCAACATTTATTTGTCACATTTTACACTCAAAAACCTTTTTTTTTTCAATTTAAAATTGAAATGAAATTGAAATTGAAAATAAAATGAAAACCTAGTTAAATTATTTAATCATAAAACACATTTGACCCTTAAAAACAATAAATAAAAGCAAGAAAAACTGGTTCAATTTGAAAATGAGAGAGAATTGAAATGGAGTCCTAGTTGTAAAAGGATCTGCATTATGTATTAAGCATTCTAGGACGAATGGATTCGCGAGTGCACATATGGGCCAACAATAGAGTGTTCTGACCCTTCGGTCATCCACCCCCGATCGAAAATTGTGACTGCAGTTCTGCTGCATTTCGCTGCATCCCCGAATCCGGAAGCAACTCCACCCAACGTGAGCAGCAGCAAGCACTCTTCCGGCATCCCTTTAAACGTACCGCTACGTACTATGTGTACGATCTCAGGATTGAAAACTTACATTCGCTCTTACCTATGCCATTGCTTACACATTGTGTAAACTAAAACGTGAACTTTGATTCACGTGAAGTCGTAACCTTTAACCTACGCATTCCTCGTCCACAATAATTGCTTTGAAACTGCAGCCACCATTATCAAAGTGGTGAACCGGCTCTGCTATAAGTCATAATTAAGTTGCCTTTGCCTCTATATTTATTTACAATTAGCAGAAATTTGATTAGAAGCGAGCAAGCATAAATAGCAGTTGCAACGAGACGCGTTTCTCGAATTGAAAGGGCCCCTTTTGTCGGTCAAATAACGTGGGCGGACCTTTGGGGAAACCGAATTGGGATTTCGCAAAAACGTCTTTGTTGTGAATAGAAATATTTATATTTGTTTGCACAAATTATAGACATTAATTGCAATGAATCGTTTTATCTTCCGCATTGAGAATGCGTCAGAGATTAGCTAACGTGTTTACGTATGTGATTTTCAAGGACCTTCTTGAAGTTTCCTGCGATGGAAAGGTGCCTTAGGTGTACCTATCTGTGTAGGCGCTTGGTCAATACAAACAAAACGCAAAGACCATAAAAAACAAAACACAAACAATTCGGTCCATTGCCAAGGACGTTCGTTTTTTTTTTTGCATATCGATTCGGCAAATGTAATAATAGCTTTTGTTTGCCGTAGTGATTGCTTTTTACCTCAGAAAAGTCGTTGTTTTTTGCTCAACCAGGAATTGCGATAAAATTTATGATTAGTTTTTTTTTCAGCGGGGAAAAGATCGTGTTTTTAAGGAAAACATTTACTTACTTTGGAAAAGGAAAATTAAAAACAATAATTTTTTACGACTTCGATAATTCGACAACAGTCACGCGCGTGAAATTATTTTTTTATCATTTACATTAGTCGTTTATTTTCCACGTGGGCCATTTATAAAAGTTTATTAAGTTTATGCGCAGAATTTTTAGCTTTCATTGGCTGCCAAAGGGAATTTTACGGAACTCCTTTCGAATGCGTGGGTGAGCGGAGAAGTTATTTTAAAGAAGGGTGAAGTTTCACACTCCATGTTTATCTTCAATGATTGAAACTTTTATTTACAGAATGTTCCTTTTCAAAAAAGTTAATTTTTTAAGGAATGATTTTTCATTTTTTAATGATTTATAATAGTCCCATTTTAAAACAAAATTGCAAGCGACGAAAATTATTAAAAAACATTTTTTAATTCTTCTTTAAAAACCAAAATCAGAAAGCATTTTTTTTATTTAAAAAATTGTTATTTATTTAAAATTAAAAATCTGTTTTGTAATAAATTTTTTATCATATAAAAATTGTCATAAATTTGAAAATTCAAAAATGTATTTAATTTTAAAACTATTAATGTCATTCAAAAACCTATTTTTTTTTTCAATTAATTAATCGAAACAAATAAAAATTTGTAAAATTTAAGTTATTCTGAAAAGCATTAATAATTATAATTAAAAAAAGCATACCTTGAAGAAACAAAAATTATTTGAAGACAGCGGTAATTATTTTTCTTTAAGAAAAGAATAAGAATAAATCATTATCGAAAACAACAAAAATTGCAAACTATGAAAGTAAACTGTAATTGATACAGTTGAATGTTTTAAAATTAGACCTAGAAAATGTAATTTTTCAGTAAACAAATCAATGAAAGACAATCAAACCACCATCGAGTAGGATTTACATAATTTGCCTAGCAAATAGGAAGGAAGGAAGTTAATTAAAAACATTAAGTAATAATTAGTAGTCACGAACGTAATTAGTAACATGGTTATACTTAACTTAGAAACAACGGTACCAATAATTATTGTTTATTGATAATTGATATGCAAAATATAAACTGCTGTCTTGCTATCTAATGTTTCTCATTATTTAATCGCCAAAAAAAAATAAGCGAAATTATTACTTAAAAATTATGTTCAGTAAATTGAAATAGAAAAATATAGAAATTTTCCACTGGAAACTTTTCCAGAGAAAAGTGTACAAGCAACTAAGATATCTTGGGAAAGTTCCTGCATTAAGGTAGATTGGCTAGAAAGCGATTTTATTTGCGTATTTATCTACGTGCACCACTTGCAAAAATCCATTAAAATTCATCTATGCAGGATTTATAAAAGATGCAACAGCAACAACTTAACATGCAAATCTCGGAGTTATGCATTTCGATTACACGTGCAGCGTGCACTTTTGGCGAGTTAATCCTTTAAATCCGCTAAAGATGTTTTAAGTTAACTTGGCAATTAAGAGCAGCAGCAAATCGCTAAGAGCGTAGTTGCGTAATTGGAAGCAGAGCTGTTCAAATGCGCAATTTTCTGATTGCAGATGCAGATGATGAATCCGAATAATAAATTGCATTGTGCATGCGAAATGCGAAATGTGCAAAGTGTTTGATAATACTCGATTAAGACGTTTATAGTTTACACCCACGGACAATAGCGGCGTCTTAAGCGGAGCGGCTCGTGCTAACCAAAGGTAAATTTCGCTGGTGCACGTTTTAAAGTGGTGGCAAGAGGGCACGTGGCCAAATAACGTGCCATCAATCAGCATTTCTGTTGCTGTCTGCGGTGGTTAAAACCCAACAGCACGTTTTCTTCACGAACAGCGAACACATGTCAACGGTCCGTGGCGGTGCTGCTTACCTGGGTGTTCGCCTACTCGCCTCGCCGTCTCTTCAGCCGCCACCGTCGCCGCAACTTGAAAGGGATGAATTCTCCCGACCTTCGATCCTGGACCTGGGCCTACTATATTCTAATTATTATTTATGCGCTGTAGTAGTTTGAAACGATTTGATTAAATAATTGTCGTAAATAAGCAGCCACAGAATTGGACGTCGTTAATGCCTCTTTTCTTTGCTCTGCTCTCTCTCTCTCTCTCCATCTCGCTCTTTCTCTCGACGGCTTTCTTTACTGATTAGTATAAGTTTTGTCCTGTACTATTCAAGGACGAGCGGTTTTCGCAGTAAATATTTATCTGCTTTTCACTTTAATCAAAGGAGCTTTTCAAGAAAAATCGCAGTTTTTCGAGTTTGTTAATGTTTTTTTTTTTGTTTCGAAGGGTTGTCTGTAATTTGCTCTAATTAATTTTTTACTGCAATTAATTTAATTAATAGTTACTTTTTTGACTCTTTAGTTAGCATTTTTATTTCTTTTGAACTTTTCTTTTTTAAGAAAAATAATATAAGTAAGGTATTTGATGCGACTTTTAATTATAATTAAAGAAAGATTACAATACATACATACAGATTTTTTATTTATTTATTTATGAAAATAAGTTCTCCTTAAAAAAATAAAATAAAAAAAAGCAAAAACAAATTCAATGAATGAAATGAGAAAAGTTGTAGTTTTTTAGGGTCCTGGTAATGTTTCTTTAATTTTTTTGCATGTTTCTTTGTAAATTCTTTGTAGATTTCTTTTTGCAAATAAAAAACAATTATTATTATTTTATGTGTTTATTTAAAAAAATATTATTTAAATTAGTTATTTACATTATTCCTAATTTTCACTTTTACTTCCAGTTTTAAGATGATTGTTCATGGCAGTTTGAAATTAATTTGATTGCCGGTACATATTTTTTATAAATAACTTAAATGACATCAAAATACCTTTAAAATGCCATTATTAAAATAGCAATAAAATATTATTTTTACATTTAATTAAAATGCTTAATTATTCATTTAAAAAAAAATGTGTCTAAACGTTATTGAAACGGATCAGCATTTTACTAATGCTAATATGAACACATCAAAGAATTTAAATTAATTATTTTTCTTGTTATTTGAAACCAAAACTTAATATATTTGCAATAAATTACAAACAAGGAAATCACTGCAAATGGTATTTTTGTGTAAATCTGAAACCAAAAAAGTGGAAACTAATATACAAAGTGAAGACTTTATTAAATTAATTTGCAAATAACTTTTTTTCAATATCAAAAATTAAACTTTAATGAGAAAAATATTATTCTTTAAATTAAACAAAAAAAAGGAAGCACTGATTTCAGGAAACAAAAAATAATTAAAATAGTCTTTGAATATCAATGAATAATAGATTTTTATATTTCTCTAAAAATAAAATCTTAGTACATCAATTAAATTTAAAGTATAATTAAAAAAATAAAGGTGGGTAGAATATTAAAATTGCCATATTAAAAATGTAGCTATTTATACATCTCAGAAATATGCTCATAATTTATCAAAAAGGAGATTCAGCATCTCTTGACACATACAATCTATCATGGTCTGTATCGTCTACCTTTCCACCCTATTGTCGCAACTATGCGGGGGCTGCTTTCACCACCACACACAAAGAAGGGCCCTTTTGAAGTGTCCATTTTACCGGTTAAGTTTATTGAATCGCTATAGTTCTAAAAATACTATCTCCCTCATAAAGACACTGATAAGCACATCAAGCCTATTGAAATAAGGTTTGCTCGCATTGCTCCCAGCATCGATTTTGGTCCATCGCACCGTCACATTAGTCTCCATCTGTGTCGTCACTAATTCTATTTTCGGCTATCCACACAATTGGCCAGGGGCTAGTCTGTTTGACCATGTCATCACTTTTTTTTTTCTATCGATCTACGCAATTAAGAAAAAAAAAGAAACAGTGACGTCATTGTTGGAATTAGTGCCTCGTCCTCAGCTTCATCCTGACATTTTAGAACAAATACTTGAATTCTTTGATTGCGTACGTCGGATCGGGATCGCCGAAGAAGGATGTGGTGAAGGGTGGCGGTCCGAATCCTGTGTTGGCCAACGATTCACCGAATTCCTTTTGAATCAATGCCAGCGCAATTAATAAGCAGCACGTGAACGTCAGAACTAGTTTCGACTTAAAACGCGCGTAATTGTCGGCAAATGAGTCGTCGGCAATTAAGTCGCCAATTACTAAGCGGCGGGCGCGATGATTGTCGCAATTAAACATGTCGCTAATATAATTTCTATACGCGTCGCAAACATGCAATTCACCGTCCGCACAAGAATCATTTATGAATAAACTCGTTTCGGATTCTGGAGCCTGTTTTATTATGCAAAATGACCTTAGGAGTGCATATTTATAATTTATTTATTAAAAAACAAATTAGTGTGGATACAATGTGCTAATGAGTTTGGTTTTTTTGTCCGATTAATTTGTTTCGATTTCCGCTGCCGAGTTTCGTTTTTGATTCTGGTTGCTGCGAATGCTGAATATTTTAAGAATTGTTTTTCAAATACTGAATTATTAATAACGTCCAAGATTAAGTCCATTTATTAAATATAAAATTAATATAAATTATGTACCCGATATGTTTTTAATGTAAATTAAATTTATTGCATAAAATCAGATAATTTCGTTTCTTTTTTGTTGTTGCTGTTTATATTCGTGAATGATTTTATTCGTTAACTTGAAAAAAACCGCTTTAGTTATTATTTTTTCAATTTTTTGATATGTAGAGAATATTTTTCGATGCAAATGAACAATAAATACCAGTAATTTTTTTTAATACGGGCAGATATTTTAAATAAAGCATTGAAAGCAATAATTCATACTCATGATTTTAAACTATTTGATGTTTACTTATAAAAAAAATATTATTAAATAAATCATATCTTACAAAAGATAAATTGTACCACATTTTATATTACAAATTTCTTTACAAGATCATTTAAAACTATAATTTGAACTCAAAATTTTTTAATATTTTTTAATTATGTGGTATTATTTAAATATACAAAAGATACAATATTAATTTAAAGTGAATCATATGATGAAAAATAAGATTTGATTACCAATATGTATTCTTTCAAATTATTTTAAATGATACGATACAAATCACTATTTTAACTAAAGTTTTCTTTTAATTTAAGAAATCATTTAAAAATTCTCGTATATTTATAAACTATTTAATATTATCCTAATATAGAATTGCGTTAAAAGTTATTAATCATTTTGTGGGAATTGGTTGATGTAAAATTCTTTTTACAAATTTTTTTATAAAAATTAACTTGAAGGGTCAATTTTAATATTTTGTCTCACTTACTGCTAAACAATATAATTTAATTGTTTTTAATAATTTTTTTTCAGTTTTCTGATGTTATTCGGCGTGTTTTCTATTTAAATTTTTTGTTCAAGGCGCAACTAAAGCAACTAAATAAAGAATTAAAACCAATAAATTAAACTTAACAATTGTTAACTTGGAATTATTTTAAAAATAAAAATAAATTTAATAGAAATATTTAATAAATATTGTAATCAATATAATTTAAAATATATATTAAAAAACTTGAATCAATGAATGAAAAAAAAAAATTAAAATAGCCACTTCATTTTTACTAAAAAATAACAGCATTAAAAAAAATTCAAGCAATAAATGCGCAAGTTTTCATGTCCCGATTGATTCATAAAAACGGAAAATACGATTTTAATAGAAATATAATTTACTGAATACCACATAATTTATTTCTATCCTTGATAAAAAATCCTAATAATTGCATAACATAGATAATAATGCATTTCATTAGAAAAAATGAAAAATCATAAAAAAAAAAAATTATTAGATAATATCAACAAATAAAATGAGCAAAAACAAAAATTTCAATCTTACAATAAAACATTAAATACAAATATAGGTCTAAAAGACTTATACTAAACTAACGATTAAAGTCTAAGTAAACCTCTCTAAACAGTGCATTACGAATAAATAAATACAACATAGTATACATTGTAGAGACTACGTAATAATTAGAAACAGTTTTTTTTTGTAAATTACGTGCACGCGATAAATGTGTGTGCATTGGTAAACTTTTTTAATAGAGAGATCTCCATATACAGCTTTATTACAAAAGGTACAGGAGTCAAACCACACACATTTAATAGTGCAAAGTGCGTGAACGTGCCAATAATACTTCTCCTACACTTACTGCAGCTGCGGCTTGAAAAATTTTCCGAACAGGAAGTAATTTCATTGGGAAAATTTTAAAGCAGTTCGATGCACAAAATGCCGCAAAGTTTTCTCGCGGTGCTCCTTTTTTCGTGTTCACTGGGTGTCGTTAAATCTTGCGGTTATGACGTAAGTGATTTATTGCGAATTTTTTTGAAGAGCGGATTTTAAGTAATGATGAATTTGTCTGCAAGAAATGCACTGCCATCGATCCAGAAGCTATTAATGTTCATATGGTCAGTCACAGCCATGACGATGTCGGATGGGTCAAAACGGTGGATGAGTACTATAACGGTCAAGTGCAATACATTTTGGATACAGTCATCGAAGCTCTTGAGAGTAATCCTCAAAGAAAGTAAGTTTTTTTTTTTAATTTTATTTTCGTCCTTTTGTGGAGGAGAATCAAATTATTAATGGAAAAATTTGCTGCTTGTTAATTTAAAAGTAGTGCACTGGTATTTGTTTAATGCTTTTGTAATAATTGTTGTAATACTAATGTTTACCTTCTAATTTTCCAGCGAGACGGGTTTTTATTTCATTATTAAAACCGTGGTTTTTGTTTTAGTTATTTCTGTTTTTGTTTTATCTTCGAAATTATTTTATTATCTTAAATTCAAATTTGTATTTATGTTACGAGGCCATTTGAACAAAATTCTAGAAAGTTTTTAAATTTTTTCTAGTGAGCATTGAGTAAAAATTGGAAATTGTAACGTATATGGAAATTTTCTAGATAAGAGCGATAGTAAATTAAGAAAATTAGTTTATATTAATAAACATTTTCAATCAATGAGTGTTTAAAGCAGGTTAAAAATTCCCAATTATAAAAAACAGGGTACTCCAATAAAAATGAAACTAAAATAATTGAGGTGATGCGTTTTGATTTTTTATTATAAAAAGTGCATAATTTTAAAGTAATTAACAATTTTTATATTAAAAAACGCATAAAAAAAAAATGTATTTTTTAAATCAATTATTAAAAATCAATTAAAAAATTTGTAACAAGAATTATTTTACTTGAAGTATACTTCTTTCACATTAAGGGGGTAGTAACCCCTAAAACTATTTTTATTCTTGTCAATTCCAAATTTTAAAACAAATACTCAATGAGTAATTTATAAACAACCCTTACTTATAAATTAATAACTAAAACATATTGAACAACATTAAAAGCAACCCTAACTAATAAATATTAATAACTAAAACTCATTGAATAACATTTCAAAAGTTATTATTATTAATAAAAAAAAAAGAAGAAAATTTTAATAATAAACATGTTCAACGAATTATTTTTTAAAGCAAATTAAATGTTTGAAATAATTTACTGGGTACTCTAAAAAAAATTAAATAATGGAGGTGAAACGTTTTGCAATTTTTCTTTATAATAAGAACACAATTTTAAAGTAATTATCTTTTTTATATGAAAATAAGCATTAAAAATGATATTTTATAAGTATTTATCAAAAATTGTTTAAAACAGTTTGTAGTTTTCTTAAATTATACGTCTTTCCTATTAAGGGGGTTGCAACCCCCAAACCAATTTTTGATCCAATCAATACCAAATTTCGTATAATAGTAAATAACTCGAAATCATTTTATTTTAATAACATTTTCCATAATAAGTTATTGTTTGCTCCTAAAAAAAATAAATAGCTTTTTTTTAAACATATTACATTTAACTTGCATAAATTTAAAAATATTTTTGAAAATTTTCTTTGAAAATTCAGATTTATTCAAGTGGAAACAGCGTTTTTCCATAAGTGGTGGATACAGCAAACCGACGAGCGGAAGGACCAAGTGATCAAATTGGCAGAAAGCGGCCAACTGGAATTCGCCGGTGGAGCATGGAGTATGAATGACGAGGCTACCACTCATTATCAATCAATCATCGATGGATTCAGTCTGGGTTTACGGTATTCATTTCATTAAACACCCTGCGCTCGAAAAAATCTCATTTTGCAATTTCCAATAAAAAAAACCCAATAGATTCTTAAACGATACCATCGGACATTGCGGCGCTCCAAGGGTAGGCTGGCAAATTGACCCATTTGGACACAGCCGCCAAATGGCCAACATCTTCAGCGAACTCGGATTCGAGGGGATTTTCTTCGGTCGCCTGGATCACCGGGATAAAGTCAACAGGATAAATAAGCGGCAAATGGAAGTAATGTGGCGCGGAAATCCAGTACTCGGTGAGTCTTATAAATTTACACGTGCAGAGTAATTAATCGCGCCCTTTAATTAAACGGCATCAGTAAAGTGTCAAGGAATAAATTAAAAAACGATGTTTAGGTAACGAATCGGACATTTTCACTTCGGTTTTGTACAATCTGTATCAGCCCCCTCAAGGATTCTGTTTTGACAGGGTTTGCGGTTACAGGATCGACAAGCATAATGAGGATTTGAAGGTATGAGAATAACAAATTCGCAAATACGGCATTAGTTACCTTGTAATTGACATGTAAACAGGTTTTCCAATTCGTTAATTACATCGACGAAATGGCCCAAGTGTACAAGAGCAACAATATTTTAATTACGATGGGTGGCGATTTCACCTATACCGATGCTGAACATTATTTTAGTCAAATCGATTTTTTAATAAAGTAAGTATTGCTTTTAACGAATGATCTCTGTTATGGCGTTAAGTAATTTGGTCTTATTCTTTAATCATAATAATCAATCAATTTGAATTTTTGTCTCAAATGTTAATATTTGAGTAATTGTTGCATTAGCAATATTATAAAATGTCTATTTTTATTTCTTTTTGATGCAATTTGGTTTAGATCGATCGATCTGAAAATTTAAGAATTAAAAGTTATTAGTGTTGTCAGCAAAAAAAAAAACTGAATTTCGAATTTAAAAAAATCATCTTATTAAATCAACTTTTAATTTTTTATTTACTTTCTACATTTAAAAAAAAATTACATTATGAACCAATAAAAAAAAATGTTTATTAAAGCTTCTGGGTCAAAATATGTTTATAAAAATAAATAATAATATCATTAAAAAATTAATTTAGTCATTGTCATTGTGAAAATATTTAATACCGATTCTAATTTGCTTATTAAATAATTAAATATAAATTATAAAATAAAATATAAAATATTCAACTAATAAACCATTAAAAATTGATAAATTTAATTTAATTTAATTAAGTACTTATTGATTTAAAAAAATATATAGTAAAAAGGAAAAAAAACAATTAAAACATGAATTGAAGAGGAAAACTTGTACCTGTTTAACATTTAAAGCACATTGTATGCAAAACCGCAAAAAACCTTTAATAAAGACTGACATTTCCTAAGTAAAAAAACTAAATTGGACATGAGCGACGAAGAAGCAAACAGAACCTTTCATTTTTGCCAACAAATAGTACAACAAGAAAGGATTTTGCAGAAGAATACGGGAGAGAAATCCAATAACACCTATCACACGCCAGAGAATAAACATTTTTTATTCGACGCCCGCATGTTATTTGCATTCGGTGAGGAAGGGCGGCCACAGCTTTTGGGTCAAAAGTGACGACTTCTTTCCCTATGCCGACAACAAAAAGTCCTATTGGACCGGCTACTTCACATCTCGACCAACGAGTAAACGATACGAGCGCGAAGCAAATTATTACTTGCAGGTAAACTCTTGTTATTGGAAAAAAGAAAAATAAAACCAATTAAAATATTAATTAAATCTTTCAACATCTGAAGGCTGTAAAGCAATTAAGTAGCTTGGTGGGCACATCGGCCAACCTGGACGTTTTTTATCTGTCGAACAGCATGGGCATCATGCAGCATCACGATGCAATTACCGGTACGGAGAAGCAATACGTTGCCAATGACTATGCCAGAATGCTGTCGCAGAGCAGATCGGAGGCGGTGGTCAGATTGAACGAGCGCTTGGAATCGCTGATGGGCATCAATTCAGACGCGGAATTCATCGAGTGTCCCCTGGGCAATATGACTGTGTGTCCTGCGAGCAATTCCGTGCGATTTGTACTCTCTTTTTACAACCCTTTGGCGCACACGGCTAGTCACCACGTAAGGATTCCGGTTAAGTACGCCAGATACTCTATCAGAGGGTTCAGTAGAGGTGATTAAATGAATTAATAACGCTCGATGAAAAAGTAGTTGTTTACTAACTTCAATGTAATTCTAGAAAGGATTCCATATCAAATATCGAGACCGCCGCGAACTTTCGATACGCTCCATTCTCTGAAGTTTGAATTAACTTTTCTCGCTGAGGACATTCCCCCTTTAGGGGTTAAATATTTCGTGTTTCGTACAGATGAACGCGCTAGAAATTCGGAGGTTTATTTCAAAACACCGGCAGATTTTGATGATTTACAGCTTGGCACCGAGGTAAATTCGTTTTTGTTTTGATTTATATTTATAATTTTTAGTTTTAAAATCAGTTTTTCTATTAATTTTCGTTATTTTTTATATTTTTATTTTATAACTTCTCGTTACTCAAGTAATTTAATAACTGTAGAAGTACTTTTAAATTGTTTGACATTTGAAGAATAATTTTCTTTTGGGGTTCAATATTATTAATTTTTAATTAACATTTACCAAAATTTGCAAACAAAATATTTTTATGCCATGCTTTTTTTTACAATATTTTCAATTTTATCAGTTAATCTCACTGATTTTACAAATTGCAACTGATTGCAATTGCAACATTAACCAAATTAAATTTAAGTCACTTTAGATTAGAATAAAATACATTTTTATAAGCTTTTAAAATTTTTGTCTAAAATATAGTTTCTGAAAAGTGTTTGATTTAAAGCCGAGGCGAAGCGGGGATAATTTTTTTTAATATTTTGAATGTTTTCAAATTTTTAATTTGCATTTTTTTTTTCTTTGCTGAAAAACGAACTTTTTTTATAAAAAAAAAACGATATTTTAAAAATTTTGAGTAAAATTTAATAAATTATTTTTACATTTTTAACTTACAAAAAAAAAAACACATTTCTCAGGATTTAGGTGTTTTCTTAGACACCGAAGGCTTTATAAAATTGGCATTCGACAAAGACACCATCTTCGGTTTCCGACAACAGCTAATGTTCTACGACTCAAGACTAAAATTGTCAGGTGCAGGTCGTCCTTCAGGAGCGTACATATTCTCCCCCGAAGAATCAGCGAAGCCTTTTCCATTAATAAACTGCACCGTTTTGAGCGGACCAATTTTCGACGAAATTCGCCACTTTTATTCACCATGGTTACAGCACATCACAAGAATATACAAGGATAAAAAGAAGTACATCGAATTCGATTGGACCGTTGGCCCAATAGAAATGAGGCAATGACAATTTATCTTTTTTTTTTGTATTCGCGCAAGGAATCCTTTGAAGAATTTAATTTCATTTACAGAAGTGCGAAAGGAAAAGAAATAATTTCGAGAATCGATACGAACATTAATAATGGTTTGAACTTTTTCACCGATACAAATGGAAGAGGTGAAATTATGAGGTCGCGCAACTTTAGGCCCACATTTAATTATACAGCAGATGATAATATTTCCGGCAATTATTATCCTGTTACCTCTTATATTAGGATTCAAGACCAAGAAGACCAAACTATTGGAAACTACCTAAGCGTTTTCACTGATAGAGCTCAGGGAGGCAGTTCTTTAAAATCTGGACAATTGGAATTAATGGTTCTCTTTTTTTTCTTTAAATGTAAATTTTTAATGAATATAATTAACGATTTTGTATTTTAGCTTCATAGAAGATTAGTCCAAGATGATAGTTTGGGAGTGGAAGAAGTTCTTAATGAAAGGGATCCCTTAATGGGAGCCATAGCAAGAGGACAACATATTGTAAAATTTGGTCGCAAGTACAAAAACGATGATTATTATTTTTCAAGGGAATTTCTCTTAAAGCCCATTCCAAATTTTAAACAGCAAGTATCAGTGGATGGCACACACTTAACAGATATTCAAGTAAGTAAATAATAAGTCTTTGCAAATTTGAAAATAAAATAGTATTGGTTTTAGTATTCAGGACTAAGCAGAGAGCTACCGCGTGATGTTCATTTGCTCACATTGGAACCCTTTAAATTATGGGAGAAAAAGTTGTTAATTAGATTCGAGCACATAAATGAATCCGGATCAATTGTGTTCGTTGATTTAAAGGTAAAACATTTTAATTAATTCATGTGTGTAATAAAATAAGTATACCTAATTGGTGTTTTCAGAATTTATTTACGTCATTCAAGATTGTGGAAATAGTAGAAACGACGTTGGGTGGCAACATACATTTAGATGGCAGAGATTACGAGGAACCCAAATTAAGACACGTTAGGAAATACAAAAGAGCCAATTATTTAAATAAATTATATTTAAGATTTATGCTAAGACCAACAGAAATTAGGACATTTATTGTTGAAGTTGTTCATTATTATCCATGATGTGTGTAATTTTTTTTTTCGAATATTAGAAAATTTGGATTTGTAAGAATAAAATTGATTTTTTTTAGTTGTTTAATCTTCTTCTGAATTCATTTTATAAATTTGATACTTTTTTATGATTATTAAAAGTTTCAATTTTAAATTGCCTTTTTGTGAAGAAAATAAAAATAAAAATCTAAAAAAAAGAGAACTTAAAAAACCTAATTTAAAAGTAATGAATTAAAAAAAAATCAATTTGCATTTATAAAACAAAAACAGAGTAATAAATTATTATTAAGGTAAATGTAAATTTATCAAAACTTTAATTTACTCTCAATTTTAAGTAATAAAGAAAATAATTATTTTTTAGATCTAAGAAATAACAGCTTCAAGCTACTATTTAAAAGATAACAAAGATAAAATTTATACGATTTATACAAATAACAACAAATGATTGATGTCATTATTGACTGAAATCGAATAATTAAAAATTGTTAGGATTGTTAGTTACATATTTTTTTCATGGTCACTGATATTTGATTCTGAGACTATAAACTGTTTTTTTTAATAACGCCACCCATTTTCACACCAAAAAAACACCCACAAATTTAATTCGATCAATAATTACAACGAAATTACCGCTCATTAATTTAAATACAATGCACTTTAAATCATAATAAGATTCTCACTGCAATAATTAATGCGAAACAAACAAGACTCTCATTGACATTACAAAATTAAATAATTTATTTGTTTCAATGAATTATACTTCTTAATAATTATATGTACCAACGCCCAACACAAAAATTACCATCCACTAAAATGCAAATTTAATTTTTTTTATTTCTTTGTTATATATTTGTTCGGTTGCTCTGATGGTAGCAGCAGATAATGGAAATGGACAATTAAAAATTTTTTCACTTTTATTTTTCATTTAAGTATTCTAGAATATTCTACATATATTAATATTGGTCTGGTTTAAATTGAAATATATAAAAAAACGTGTGATCAAACTGGTTTACTTCATTAATTCCACAATAAATTATAAGTTATAAGCCTCAAAAGCCTAGTGCGTGTTTCTTGCAGAGAGATATAGTTAATCCGGTTCTTAAGTAGATAATAATAAATAGATAGAATATCAGGAAAGACGATTTTTGTTTTAATTAATAAAACAAGTCTAGCTTTTGCTTTTACCACGCATTCTTATTTCAATTTTGTCCAGCTTGTTAAAAAAAAATTACAAAATTTGAATAACTTTTTAAGATTTTGTAAAATATAAAGTAATCAAACAATAAATTAGATGCTAATTCGTTATAATTTGTTTGTTTTGACTTAAAGAGCGAATTATTGCAACTAAGAAGACTAGAAAACATCGCTATTAACATTTAATTAGCGTTCTTGTGTGCTTCACATTTAACACAAAAACTCAATGTCTAAACATAATCAATTATACACTTAGCAATCCCCGTAATTGTTTTATTGGCTCGTTGTTAAATTACGAGGTAGGCGGAATTGTAAACAAAAGCGAATGTGTCCTGCGCTTCAATTATAAAATATTCAAGACCGAACGTTTCGAAAGAAAACCTTTTGCGAATATTAATTAGTGGTTTAATTATTAATTTAATTGACCTTAATAATTTCATGTCAATTTTACAAAAATGTATAAATTGTTGGTAATTTCACTTTTTGTTATTGTTCTTAACATTCTTTTTTTGATGAAGTAATCGATTAAAGTGATTTGCTATTGATTTTTAAGTAGCAAAACCGGATCTTCGAATTAAAAATTATTTTTTTATTCAATGTCAAGTCAATGGACGGCTAATATTTTTCAATATATCGCAAAATTTATTTAATTTAATTTAAATTTTAGTGAAAATAATTGAAACTTTTAGTTGTTATGCAAGTCAAGGCATTGTAAATGTGTAATTCGGTTATTTAATATGTACAGAATGACTTTGGGCAATTAAATATGCAACAACGTAAATGTTTCACGTTACATAATGGACCTAAAATAACAACACTCTAAAGACAATTGCGCTTTTTGTGTGTCAACAATAACAAAAATCCTCGACTGCCGCCTCTTAAGCGATCTCTTAGAAAAATATTATTGCTATAATTTTTTTTCTTCATCTGTTTCGATACAATGACTAATTAGCAATTAGAGTAGAGACAGTTTCCTATTCGGGAAGTGCCTAAATTAGTTATTAAAAATGGATCGGTTCATGGTCACCTCACTCCCCGCATTTTTTCCTCTCTTCGCTTTCGGTCCACTACTTCTACCACTCAATCGATAAAGCCTTAAAGATCCGCCAAAATTCGCACTATAAATAGGCGAGATTTTCGGACAACGAGCATCAGTTTTATTTGACAACTCAAATACAACAATCCTCAAATCAAAATGTTCAAGCAAGTAAGTTGATAATTTACAAATAATTGATTGAATAATTGATTAATAATTGCTGTTTTTTCTTTTAATGAAAAATTACAGATCGTTTTGTTCTTCGCCTTGATGGCCGTAGCTTTCGCTGCCCCCAACCCCAAGCCCGGAGTCGTCGCTCCCGTAGTCGCCGCTCCCGTCGCTTACTCTGCCGGATATGTTGCCCCCCACGCCTACAGTGCTCACTACACCGCCCCCGTTGCCGCCGCCTATGCTTCCCCGTACGCTTACTCTCCATATGCCTACTCTGCTTACTCTGCCTACCCTTACTACTATTAAGTAGTTTTTCGTCGTTCAACCGAATTTTGACCAGTGTAAATCACAAATCTGTTCATAATGTTTTGGAGAAAAATGTATTTCAAAATTTACTGCAATATTTATCAATAAATAGTTTTGTAATTTAAGATAACTTGTTTTTTGTTCAAACTTTTTTTCAGAAAAAAATAGTTTTTTTTATATTTGCTGGTACAATTGATAATAAATCTTTAAGTAACTTCAATGAGTTACAAATTTATTAACAAATGATTTAAAAACGATTTTAAAAATAACATAACAATATAGACTAATAAAATATTGTTTTTTTAAACAAAAAATCAATAAATAATTAGACCCATTAGAAAAATGAGTGAAAAAAAGTATATAAAATGTAACTGTAAGTGAACAAAGTTGTATTACATTAATAAGACTGATTCGTTTTTTAAATTATATTTAAATGTAGTAAAACCAATTAAATTGGTTTTATTTTAAAACTAAATCACTGGTTTTAAAGATTCTAACCAAAAAAAATATATAGAGGTAATTAATTTTTAAACTATTATATCAATGCTATTCTTTAATATGGATCGCCCCATAATTATAAAAAAATAAACCATAACTGTAATTAAAATTTAAAAAAATATATATTATTACTTTTTTTTTCAATCGATAATGAATGATTAAGTAATTTATTTATAAAATTTAAACAAAGGCAATATTCAGATAATTAAAAAAAGAAAAAAAATATATTTTTTATTTTTTCTATTATTTTAATTTTATTAAAGAATTTAATTTACAATTAATTCTTGTAAAATCAATGTAATTAGCATTAATTTAATCCCTAACAATTTGATTGATATTATTTGCAATGCCAAAATTTAAATAATAAATTTTTAAATTAAATAATTTTGAAATATAGCGAGACACCAACTCCATTACAGGAAATTCAAGCAATGAACAAAAACCCTCTAACAATTAAACGCCCTAACAGAGATTCAAGAATAAAACAAATAGATCGTAAAGAGAATTATTGAATTATTTGTAGCTTCTCTATTATTTTCGTTATTTCATTAATTACCACAATTAGTAATTTATTTCATGTGTATTGACGGAAAGATATGTAGTATCGATAGCGTGTAATAATCAATAAATATTTTTGAAATTAATTTATTTTCCAAACCTTAACCAATTTTAAACTATAATCATAAAAACCAAATTAAAAGCATAATTGAAATAATATTGCACTGCAAAATCTTTTGTTTTTTTTTTCCAATACGTTAAAAACATTTTGTAAAAAAAAAACAAAAAAAAAACAATAAATAAAAAAAAAGATACGATTAACATTAATCATGGATCACTTTATTATTTCCGTAAGTACAAAATGCAGGACATTGTAATATGTAATAAATAACATAACGGCAGCCATCGAAATAATCCGTTCATATCCAATTTATCAGTAGTAAGAGTAGTAAGAAGATGCATAAATGGGATAAGGATATGCACTGTACGCCGAATAAGTCAAGGGTGCAGTATAATGAGCACTGTACGTCAAGGGTGCCACATAATCAGCAGAATAAGCAATTGGTGTCTCGGCCAAAATGGGAGCCAAATAGTCAGGTTTCGCTTTCGGATTGGGGGCAGCAGATACGAAAGCCACAACGGCGAATACCAACAAAATCTACAAATAACAAAGTCAAAAAAAAATCATTTGAAAAATTCAAAATGCATCAAATGGAAATAGTTTTTAATTTTTTAATGAATACGTAGAAATGAAAATATAGGCCCATTAAAGGAAACTGCTGAAAAGGAAGGAAATGAAAATGAAACTTACTTGCTTGAACATTTTTGATTTCCGTGGAAATGTTTCGTGGAAATGCAGCGTTTCAACGAATCCTACAATGGCAATGTAGAAGTTGGATCAACTAATGGCTCATCCGGGGACTCTTCATATTTATACCAGTTGTCACACTTAAGGTGCTCTACTATTTTTGTATTTGTTCGGACTAATTTGTATGTACAGTGTGTGCAGGCATTGAATTCTCACCGTGACCCTTTAAATTAAACGACAACGATACTTTTTTTTTCTAATTTATTAAATTTGCTTTATTAATTTGTTTAAAGAATTTAATTGCTCAAATGTTTTTTTCTTAGATTTTTTATTTATTTTTCTTTTAATTAATATTTAAAATATTCGATTAATACCATTAACTTGTATTTTTATGCAGGAAAAGAGTCAATTTTTAAATTTTCTCGAAAATGTGCATTGACCTTATACAATAAACAATAACAATTGTTAGTTGGGCAATTTTATCACGATTATTAAGTTCGTGTTAACATCTTGGACCTTGCTTTTAACGTCCTTACGATTTTATGAAACTTCATTGGGCAACTTTTGTATTCCGTTACAGGTACTTTTTTAAATGGTATGATATACATTGACTTTCCTATTAAGTTTGGCTGCCTACGCCTCCCTCAAAAGCCGTAAATTATTTGCAGTCTCCTGGAACACATAAAAATAGGTGTACGGGGCTGACCTCGGAATACCAATGCCCGTACAGATAGAGGGTTGTCTGAGAGTAGACTGGGGGTATTTCGTGTGGTAGGAGTTTTAGCCGATTGTACCCCTTGGTACGGGCT